>JANHFO010007686.1:72749-95340 GCA_032468095.1 Pareas carinatus
ACCCAACCTGTGAAGAAGATGGCAGTGAGTGGTGGTACTTACCACCCAGATAGCAAACGAGTGGGAACTGGGACAGGTCAAAGGCAGAAAGCACCTCTCTTCCTACCACAGGACAGAGCTCATCCATGCAGCTGGAGAAGGTTTGTAACTCTTCCTTTGATCTAGGATTCAAACAAGCACCTCAAATTTTAACTTTATAAAATGCTACTGTTGTCATTGTTTTTGCATATATATTTATGTTTGAATGAAAGGAATTCTTTTCACAGCAAATGATGCTGATCAGGATTTATAAAATTCTGCACGTGATAAAATGAAATAATCCTTACGTTTTGGTGAACAATGATATAATGCTTTCAAAGCAAAGTAGATTCAAACAGGTGCTCTAGCTGCAGACCTGTGTTTTATACATGTTTAAACAGAAATGCCTGATCAATTAGAGGTGCCACATCAATATTCCGTGCCATAAAACAGAGATCGAATATGGTGATAATGATGAGTCAGGATCATATGATAGAGAAAATAACGACAGTGTGAACATTAATCACATTGCCTTTTTGCCCACATAACAATTGCTGTATTACAGTGGTGACGAACCTATGGCATACGTGCCAAAGGTAGCACTCGGAGCCCTCTCTGTTGGCATGCGCACCATCACTCCAGCACAGTTTTCTATACTAGAAAGTCAGAGGGATGCGGGGCTCCCCTCTCCATCTCCACGTGTGCCTGACATCACCCGCCCCTCTGCCCAGCAGCCCAATGAGAGTGCTTCCTCCCTCCCCTGTCTGAGGTAAGGCGGGTGGCTCAAATGTGGTGCAGAGTCTGTGGCGAAGGTGAGAGAGGAGAGGAGCTAGATTGGAGGGGAGCTTAGCTCACAGCAGGTTGTAGAAGCTGGGGTAGGCTGTCAGAAGGCCCACGGCGAGCTCAGGTAGGCAGTGGGCAGGGCAGGGGGTGCAGAAGGGTTGCTGATGGCCACGGGGTTTGTGTGCATGTTGCTGTGTTGGCACTTTGTGATAAATAAGTGGCTTTTGGTTATAGTTTGGGCACTCTGTCTCTAAAAGTTTTGCCATCCCTGCTCTATTCAATGACCATTCTCGAAAATTATATCATGTTACCTGTAAATGACCTCATAAGCCTTGTTTGAGGGACAGCCATATATTGATGAAACCTGATTTTTTCCTTTCCTAGAAGAATTTTAAAAAAGTTAGAAAGCAACAAGACAATCATCCTGGCATTTTCTTCTGCATAGAAGTAGATCATGAATGTCTTACGGTATTTTCACGGTTCAAATTTTATTCTAAAGGTTTCATTATTAAGCCGGTTCTCCTTCATTAGTTCAAGTTCCGTGCTATACGATCTTACGTATCCCTACCAAGAAATAGCCCTACAAGAAGCACCAGGTGGCAAATTAGGTTGGTTAGTTGAAGAAACTCCCCAGATGAAGACAATGAACCCACCCACTTCTATACTGCCTTTATAAGGAAATCACCAGTTATAAATCCTTTCTTTTCTCTTATTTTATTTTTTAAGTTCATTTAATATTTTTAGTTTAAAGAAAGATGGTCACATGACAACACGCTTTATGATTTCATCACTTAGTGATGCAAATTCCAGGCCTAATTGCTGCTGCGGAATTTAAGAACTGTGTAGCACCCAAAAAATATCTTTCATTTTATGATTTATGTTGTTTTACTTTTTATTGCTTTGAAATTGTTCGTGAATTTTATCTTTGCAACTGCTGCTTTTCATTTGACTTTCACATAAAAACGCCTCTTATGATTTAAATTACTTTTCTAAGCAAACTTTGAAACTTTTTTTAAAATTGGAAGAGTGTTCTAATAATTACTGCTTCAATGTTATTTTTTTAAAGTTATTGACTTGGTATACAGAATCTGAATAAATATCCTTTTTTAAAATAATAAAATTAGATTATTTAAAGGCACCAGTATTTATTGTCAGTTTTCCCAAATTCTGCTCTTCTCAAAGAAACTTATTCCAAAGTTCATTGTCAAAGTTCATTGATTTATTAGAGAGGTAACCAGGTTACAAAAGCAAACTGAAAGCTGAATCTTAAGCAAACAGTTTGTCACTACACTTTTCTCCCTTTGTTGCTCATCCCACTTATGGACTAGATAAGGTTGCCAGGGAAATCCAGAAATGGCCAGACTAGACGGAATTGAAACCTAAACAAATGAAAACTAGCAGAAACGAAAGTGAACAAGTTCAAACTCAGTCTTCAGGCCAGGACGAAAGACTTCACGTGGAAGTAAAATTTATAAAAAATCACGCATTATTTGTAAACTTTAATCTCAATTCTTCATCTTAATAAAATTACTCCATGGTGTAAATCTAAAAGTGTACCTTTCTTGCTTTTATTATTAGTCTTTGGATTTCTGTTTCAGTTTGTCTTGTGTAAAGCTTTTTATTGATGGAGCCAATTAAAAAGAGGGAAAATGGCTGTCCATAATTAATTCCTGTTGTGTTTTGATTTTGGCATATATGATGTATTTATTTATTATTAATTTATTTATTATTAATTTATTAATTTTATTGTATCCCGAAGGACTCAGGGCGGCTTACAGGCATCTTAAAAACAGAAACAAATACATGAACATTAAGAACATATTAAAATAATTAAATAGGCCTGAATTAAAAAGGGGAGCAATAAAATAGTTTCACAAATGAATTTAAAATTAAACGTAGGAGGACACGGCGCGGCTATCCCAAGCCCGCTTGATGGAACAGATGGGTCTTCAGGGCACGGCGGAAGGTCTGAAAGTCAGCGATCATTCGTATAGCAGGGGGGAGGTCATTCCAGAGGGTGGGTGCTGCCACAGAGAAGACTCTCCCCCTGGGGGTTGCCAGCTGACATTGTTTCACTGGCGGCACCCTGAGGAGGCCCACTCTGTGGGAGCAGATGGATCAGCGGGAGGTATCGATGGGTCGAATGCGATCCTGCAAATAACTGGGCCCTATGCCATGGAGCGCTTTAAAGGTGGTTACCAGCACCTTGAAATGCACCCGAGAGACCACCGGCAACCAATGCAGCTCGCGCAGGAGAGGAGTTATGTGGACACGCCCACTCACCCCAAAAATCCCCCACATGGCTGCATTCTGAACTAGCTGGAATCTCCGAGTGCATTTCAAGGGGAGCCCCATGTAGAGAGCATTGCAATAGTCCAGTTTTAACTCTTTGCAAATGCTTGTTTGGTTCTAGGTACACAGTGACCCAGGCGAAGGGAACAGGGATAACAATGAGAGATCAGTTCTCCTTTTCTGAAGAAGAGAAAAAGCCAGCTACAAATTACCTTGGTGGTGCTTAGATCCTTTCTCTCCCCCATACACACACACCTGAGTTGCAAATCCAGTGGGAGCCATTTCTCTTCTTCACTTTTATGTGGGCTGGAAAAGGGATTTTTTTGTACCATCCCACACTGGCAACTTTTAACATTCTATTCATCATGGCTGCTGGTAGGCATTGCTGAGAACGTACCTCTATTCAACAAAGTCAGAACATTTTAATGGGAAATATGCTTTTCTGGCTGCACAATTAATGTCATGCTATCGTTTCACCCACATACCCTCCATGAGGGTTTTAAATAATAGCTTGCCACCTCTAGTAATTGCTCAGATTTGTTCATTGGTTTGTTGCAGATAGCAACAAATGGTCTGGAGGTATTTTGAAGACATGGAATGCATTTGTGTCTTTTGTATGGAATTGTGGATATGGTGGCGATGGTGTTCTGTTACTGCTGCTCCAGATCCTATAAGTAGTTTGAAGCAGAGAATGGATTGAATTCGATTCTTCCCTTCTCTGATTGGTAACTTCAAAGTTGAGCACAGAATAATTAGCCTTCCTCTTACATATGCTCTGAAGTGGACAACAGTCGAATCATCATCCAGATGATTGAACACTAGTTTGGGGGATTAGTGAATGGAAATGGCTGTGTTGAATTGTCCTGAATATGAAGAAAACGTTCTATTGAAATCCTGACCACTGCAGGATTGCCTAAATTTCCTGCAGCATACGGCATACATCAAGTATAGCAGAGAAATCCATATTTAGTGGCTATGTGTTCTTGGAAGCTGCAACTCGCTCCAGATCCCAAGCAGATACAGATCTTCCATCGATATTTTTACCCCAGGCTGTGGGTACTTTCAGCAGTTCAATTGTCACGAGAAGTCTTTTAAAGAGAGAAGGACACTCCAAAGAGTTTGCCCATGGACCTGTGTTTTCTGGGTGGAAAGATATGAAGGATGTCATAAAGTTATAGGTTTCTCCAGAGTGGGCTGGTAAAAGGGGAATTTTTACATTCTGCAGAACTCTTTAAATGAATGTATAAATGTCGTGTGCAAAGCACAAACAAGTATGTAAGAGAAAATATATTCGTAATGCATTCCTTGCTTTGAGCAATGAGTTATTTATAAGTGAAATAAGGCTTGGGACTTTATTTACAGTACTTTCTTATTCGTATATATAGTAAATATTCATTTATTTATTTATTCGCTAGGGCACTCTAGTTTAGAGATGCTTATAAAACTCCATCCAGTAAAAGTGTTAAAAAACAACAGAAATTAGAAGAAAACAAAACAAAAATAACTCAAATTACAATTGCAATAAACTTTGCACCAAAGCGATAAACAAACATACTGTACTAGACCAAGAGGCCTACATAATTTCCTACTCCCAAGCCTTTGGGAACAGCCAGGTCTCAATTGTTTTCCAGATAGTTAACCAGGAATGAGCCTGTCCAACTTCAATCAGGGATGAGTAAGCCGGAATGCCATTTCAAAGAAAGGTTGGGGAATGAAAAATCTCATCTCTGGACTCCCGGCAGATGACATTCTCTTAAAAACCTTAATAGAGGGGCAGAAACCAGAAGTTGACAGTGCCAAAGCAATCAAATTCAATGCCATATGGGGTAAGTGCTAAAGCACCTTGAATTCATCCCAAAACTAACCTGGTAGCCACGCAGCTCCCATAGTAGTGAAATGGGACTGCCTACTGGTGCCCATCATTAGTGGGGCCACTGCATTCTGGAGCAGCTGTAGTTTCTTCAAGTGGTCTTCAAGCAGTTATATGAAAAACACATTGCAGAAGTCCAAGATAGAGGTAACCTAGACATTAGTGACTGAAGTAGGCTAGTCTCCCAGGTAACACAAATGTAGTCATCAAAAATTCCTTTATGCCACCCATTCCTCAAGCAGGAACTGAGAATACAAGAGAACTCCAGTTTACAAATCAATTGTGCATTCTTATTGAGCAGTGCATTGTTATTGAGAATCAAAAATGGTATATTTCCAATGTATGGAAAATTTCCAAAAAACACTCCAGCTTGCTGGAATTAAGTCTACGCCTGTTCTTTCACAGCCACGCTTTAGCAGCCTCTAGGCACTGAGCAGGACTTCAGCTTGTTTGCCCTGAGGTTGACATATACAAGCATGTTTCATTAACATATTGATTTTCAATGGTGATTTTTTTAATATATGTGTATATATGTATACACACATACATGCATGCGTGCATACATACACTGATAGACTGTATGTGTATGTGTGTATACATGTTGTTAAATAGGAAAGATGAGGATTCTTGCATCACCCCACAGTTGAAAACTACTACAGGATCTCTATCGTCCCCCACTTTTTCTGAATAGGACCCTTGTGTGCCCGCCTTTGGAGGGAGTCCCAAAAGATGGAGATCATTCGCTCACTCATTTGCCCATGAGCCTGGTGTATCTGAATCAATGGACATTTCTTTATACAGAATATATGTAATTTACTCATATTCTGAAGAAATGGTGCACATACAGTTCATAGAAGAGACATGATACCCTGTTTCCCCGAAAGTAAGACATCCTCCGAAAATAAGACCTACTTACAGTTTTGCTTCTCACTGAAATATAAGGCACCCCCCGAAAATAAGACTTCCCCGATAATAAGGCTTCGGACTTCCGGCTCTGGGCAGCCTCGGTGGAAAAATAAGATCTTCCCTGAAAATAAGACCTAGCACATCTTTGGGTGCAAAAATTAATATAAGTCAGCGTCTTATTTTCTTGGGAAAACGGTAGTTGTTTTTGAAACTAACTCTAATGTGCCTCTAGAGATTTCTTCTCCATAGAGGTCAAGCTTTGAGTCAACTATCTGCACAACTATTTGTCTGAAATGTGATTGGGTTTCCTCCTTGAGCAGGGGGTTGGACTAGAAGACCTCCAAGGTTACTTCCAACTCTGTTATTTTCTTATTCTGTCACAGTCTCTATTTAGTATTGTTTTGTACCAGCTAGACAGATGATCCAATTTTATCTAACAAAAATTAAATTAAAGATTTAAATGCTCCTTTTCTCACCAGTCGATAAAGTATAAAATGAAAAGTCCTATAATGCATCAATGTGCTGGTTTTGGAAACTTTGGTTCTGCAGAATCGAATGGACTTCTAATGAATATCAGCTCTTTTTTAATTTTTCTTCTAGCCTGTCTAGAGCTGGAATGTTTCTCTTTCATCGATATAGGTAGTCTTCAACTTATGATTGTAATTGAGCCTGGAAATTACAGTCATAGGTCATGACAGTTGTAAAGTAAGTCATCATAAAGTGAGAGACTTTCAAATTGTCTATGAATGTATCTTGATTGTATTCTTGTTGTGTATGTATGTAAGTATTGAGTATGACCACTGAAGACAAATTCCTTGTGTGTCCTGACACAAATGGCAAAATAAATTCTTATTCTGATTCTGATTGTGATCACACGAAAGGATCTGTTTTTGCAATGGTCATTAAGTGAATGCCACAGGGTCAGTTTTTGCTGGACACTAGAAGTAAACCTTGTTTTCCCACAAAACTGTAAAGCATAGTCATGTGATTAGAGGGCATACAAACAGCTGAAAAATGAGGGCTGGTTGCTGAGTGTTCAAAATGCAGTCATGCAATTGTCTGGGCAGGGAAATGATATTTGAACTTTGAAAGTGGGTTGTAAGTTCCTTTTGGGGAGTCCGTCATAAACTTGTCACTAGGTGACAGCCATAAGTTGAGCACTACTGGCATTTTCCTCAGAAAACTTGTGAGTTCCTCTAGACTCATGACTCCTGCTCAAAGACCAAGTGGTAGTCATGGCTAGGAAATTCTTTGTGCAACTTCATGTTGTGTGCCAGTTGTGTCCTTTTATGAAACATTAGGCCCTGTGCACAGTCATTCGTGCCTTAGACATCTTTTATTGCAATGTGCTTTCTATGGGCTACCTTAAAGAGTAAGGGGTGCGGTGGCTCAGCGGATAAGATGCTTGTCAATCAGAAGGTCAGCAGTTTTGCAGTTTGAATCCTTAGTACCACAAAACGGAGTGAGCTCCCATTACACACCTCAGCTTCTGACAACCTAACAGTTCTAAAGCATGTAAAAATACAAGTAGAAAAATAAGGACCATTTCGGTGGGAAGGTAACAGCGCTCCATGCTCCTCTGGTGTCTAGTCATGCTAGCCACATGACCACAGGGATGTCTTCGGACAGCAGTGGTTCTTCGGGTGAGAAATGGAGATGAACACCATCCCTAGATTCGAACTGATGATCCCACATGTGCCAGGGAAGCCTTTACCTTACCTTAAAGAGTATTTTGAAGCTATAGCTGGTGCACAATGCAGTGGTGCACACAGTTTTGGGGGCTCCTAGGGTGATTTATAAAGCATCTCTGTTGCTCAAGCTGCATTGATTACCAGTTTCATCCAACATTGTATGACCACTTTACCAAAATGCCAATTTTAGTGATTTAGAAACCATTTTCCATTTAATGAAAACTGATCTACTAAATCTGAATCTTTGTAAATGATGTTGGAGAATCATAATCTGAAAGTTGGTTGCAAAAGCTATTTGGTTCTTTTTAAATGGGTCTCTGTAGCTGCTGCATTTGTTTGTGTCTCCCGTTTCTCTAATAATGTTCTTATTTTATTAAGAAATATAGTTCTAATATTCTTCTGGATGCCCTGTTTTTATGAATTTCTATTACTTCTCTAATAAAATGCCAGGCAAATGAATTTATGAGAAAACATAAAGAAAATGAATCTATAGGCAATACAGAAAAAAGAAGCACCACAGTATGTGTTCAATTATTACCCACTTGGAAAAAAAATGTTTTATAGTTGCATTTTGTTTATTCAACAGCATATGTCTGTAGAAATTAACTTTTTATAAATCTAAATATTCTTCCCCAGGCTACTCAGTTCTATAACTACTATGCTATCCTTTGGATAGTTCTTGACAGTCTGACTGAAAGAGAAAAAAATACTTCAATCTGTTACCAAAGTTCCAATCTACCTTTTTAACTGTAAAAGTAAGGACTTTTTAAAGCGTCACATGCATTTAATATGACTCTTTAAATTATCATATTGAATAAGATCTTTTAAAGTGTTCTATTTAGAATATTAAATTTTGTTCTTGTCTTGTTTTTGGAGAATTAGCGATATGGTTCAAAAATTACCATTGTTTGAAGCATGATACAAGTCTGCTCAAGCAGGTATTTAAGCTTAAACCAGTTATATAAGCCATCTAAAGAATACAAGGTCTGTTCAAAAAGTATCAAATCTTATTTTTTCCCATATAAACTAATGAAGCACAGGAGGTGTCCTTCAGTGGAGATATGTAGGGGACATTCATGCACATGTGTGATTTATTTTCCTACTCGCAGAAAGCGTCAGTCGCTGGCAGTACCCACCCATTCTTCACATCTGATTCAGACTTTCTTGATCAAACACAGCATTCCCATGATTTGTCAGGCTTCCTGACATGGCTCTGTGTGATTTTTAGCTGTTCCCCAAGTTGACAAGGGACCCAATTTGAATCAAGAGAGAACATGCGGAATACAACAGCCTGTTGTGCCTCAGCCTCCGTCAGGGGTTCAGTTGCAGGATGAGAACTCAGGTAATGAATCAGTGGGTGAGGGGTCCTTTGCCCTGACTGTTCCAACCCCCCCCTTCTGTCAGCTGTCTTGCCAGTTTCATTAGGGGAGGAGGAGAACGAGCAGACAACAGTTGAGAATAATCAGCAAAACTATGAGACAGATGCTGGCATAGAGCCAGAGGCTGCAACAGCTGAAGAAAATGTATTTGATGCCAGAACACACAAGGAATTACACTGAGAGGCTCAGAGAGACTACAGGCCAATCTGCTGGGCATCACTGGGGGCATGGCAGATGGCCCCCAACCTCTACAGAGGCTTAAAAGAGTTGGCAATCAAGCACTTGTTAGTTACAGCAACTGCTTGATTGTGGCTTCTGCTTCGGATTTCTGATTCTTGACTTCGGTATAACTCGGCTTTTCTGTGACTTGGACATCAGACTTGGCAATTCTTAGACTTCTGACTCCTGTTTGAACTCTGTTTGGCATTTCTGTGTTTCTGACCCCAGCCTGACTTTGAATCTGCATTCCTGTTTGACCTGGTATGAACTCCATGCATTTCTGGCTCTTGATCCCCATACTGAACATTGACCACTGTTTAAAGGCCAGGTAAAGGAAATAATTAACCCTTCCTGGTACATTACCCAGAACACAGCCCAGCTGAACACCATTCCAAAAGATGCATTCCAGAAGTGGTTCCACCAATGACATGACCTTTGAGAAAAGTGTGTGCATTATCGAGGGGACTACTTTGAAGGAGATTAGGGTAAATATATTTTTTATGAATAAATGTATTTTTGCTGACCAAAGGTTTGATACTTTTTGAACAGACTCATATAAGTTATTTGTCTCTCTCTTATTCCTGCAAATTTAGACTCTATCTTTTCAGATATAATTACCATCGACATGCTTTCTCAGCTACTAAAGTCAGGGCTATTTGGTCTTTCTAGGCAACTAAGAGATAGAAGATGATTGGCATAATGGTTCAGATTACAGAGATCATACATAATAGAGTGTAAACTACAACACTATATTTTGCTTTAGCTTTAGACTTTGGAATCAATGTAGTACATTTAGGATAATTCAACCATACTAAGGAAATGGATGGAATCAAGCCAATGGAGATTGAGATATCAAGAAAGAAGCTAAATTGATTTCATTTAAATTATAATTAGCTAAGTACAGTTAATATGAATGCATATCGATTTCATTTCAAGATTTTATTCAAATCCAATTCAATTGAATATCTGAGTCAAACTAACTTTCTAAATTGGATTAAGAATTTAGATTAAATTGTCAAATCAGATGCCTTTGAATTGTTCAAGTCAATTTTTTTTCAATATACCCCAAATTCCTTTTTTATTAATTGTTTCAATGTTCTTAAAAATAGAAAAGCAAAACAAAACAAAATCCATCTCACAATCAAAGATATGTAATATGTTTGTAATTCACGAGAACAGGAAACTGGAAACTTAATTTCACCGATGAATAATTTCCATGTATTTTCTATACTGATGCCCTCATTTATTTATTCAATTTGTATGCTACCCATTTCAGCAAGTGATTCTGGGCAACAAACAATATTAAAATAAATTAAAAATAAATTGCCATCATAAATACAAAAATTAAAATACACAGCGAATGAGGAGAATGTCACAATCAATTGTTAGCACAACCAGCAGATGGGCCCCTTCACACATTCAGGGCATTAAGTCTGGACAAAGAATGTGGTGTTTAGTATGTTATGAAATAATTTTAGAATTTAGAATTTATTCACCAAGTGTGACTGGACACATAAGGAATTTGTCTCCGATGTACATGCTCTATACTTACATACAGGCTATAATTGACAAACAGTGATCACAATCATAAAATACATTCATAATCTCTGGGAGTAAGGATGATTATGATCGAGGGTATTATGACATGAAAGGCATACTTTGTGCGTCCTGTGCATAGCTAGACAGCATTCCCTGCTGATAGAACCCAGAGCATGCCCATATTGCCATACTGGATTGGACAAATAGAAACAATGGAGAGCAGACCATCCATCAGATATGAAGGGCTTTGAAGCTGACAAATAACATCTTGAATTGCACTCACTGTGATAATGATGTTATACATGCCAAGTAACCAACACCATGTTCTATCCATTCAGCTGCATTCTTCACCAGTTGAAGATTCCAAATGCTCTTCAAGGGCAGCTCCAAGGAGACTATATTGCAGAAATCCAGATGAGATGCTACAAAGGTATGAGTAACAACAAACAGGGTTTTGAGTGTAACTTTCAAAGATTACATAGCAAACATAGTAGTGTTTAAACATCTCAAATTAAAAGTTGAAAAAGAATCTAATAATATCTGGCAGCCGATTGCAACAGTTGTCAATATCAGGCTTAAGCCTTAGTTGTTTTGAAGTGTATAACATTTGGAGCTCAGGAACAACATCTGTCAGTATCTGAATATTAATAAGCTTTATATTATTTGCACACATAAATATAATCTTAGTACGCTTAGATGTCTACCTGATACTTAAATTTTATTTATACATCTTGAAGATGACATTAAAATTTGAATATCCAGAGGATAAACAGCAACATGTCAGTTCTTTTAACCTCATTAAGTTTCACAAGTTCATGTAAAATGCAAGTGTCAAGATAGCATCTATGGGTACAAATTTGACATCAACAATTTGCCTATCTTGATTTTTTTTTTAAAAAGTAGCAGTTAATTTAATTTTTAAAAAGGCAGAAAAGATACCTAAAGTACTTATTTTGCAGAGCTAAAGGACCAAGCAGTCTAGTAGGTCTCCTTTCTGGTACATTTATTATGACAACCATTTTGGGCATAGTGAAGACCCTCCATAGTAGACATATTGTCAAAATGCCAAATGCACTCCCACCAAAAAATTAACCTCTTCTAATCTGCAATATTCTAGAGGCAACTTGGAAAAGGCCAAGCAACTGTAGAGAGAAGCAAGGAGAAGGAAACATATATTATATGAATGGAGATTTCTTACTTATTGCTAAAAATTCACTCATAAAATCCATAGAGATCCATACAGTACTCTAAATAAATCACAGTACAGTGAATATTAAGAACCTATTGGATCTATGAAGCATTCTTTTTCTGTTATCACATGCAGGTTCCTAAGAAAGCTGTAACACCCTTATTAGCATAACTGTGTCCTCCTTTGCTTTTCATCTCCAATATAATATTTTTATACATATTGCTTAAGATATGGGATTTTTATATAGCTCCTGTGGCTAATAGGTTTCATTTGTCTATAGTCAGCAAAGCACTAGGAAATGAAAGGAAAAATCTATTGCTCAGCAAAGGAGATTGTTATCTTCCCAATATTTTATGACACTTCTCAAGTGTGGAGGGCAAGAGGTCTTGAAAGCTAAGGAATAACTGTTTTCTTTTTATACATCTTTGTGATATGAATACTTAGTACTAACATCACCAGTTTTATTTGCATTGCATCATGAGACTGTATTAAGAAGCAGAGAAACCTATTATCTGGACACCGACAAAGCCTCAGAAATGCATTTCTTTTATCTTTCTTCATCATTTATGCCAAATGAATATAAAGCAAATATTTGGAGTGTCACGCACACAGTTCCATTAGAATCAATGTCAGTCACACCCTGCTCAGTCCATTTATTAGGGATGATTTGCAACTTTCAGACTGCTGAGGAATGGCAATTGTTACTCAAAGCAACTGCTGAAGGATGGCAATATTTATCTAAAGCTAATGAGGGTGGAATTGGAACTACAGTATTTCCTGCTACATTGTTTACACAAAAACCGTTGCGGTCCACCAAGGCAAAATTGGTTTGCTAGTTCAGGCCTTTGAATTCTAATCTCCCTGCATTATTTAAGAATTTTAGCCAGTTGCTTTTATTCCTTGGATTTCTTTCTCTGTGTTATGAATCTAAATGTACGTTCAAACAAATTTTATTTATTTATTTATTTATTTCAGAACTTTTATACCGCCCTTCTCCCCGAAGAGACCCAGGGCAGTGCACAGCCAGAATAAAAACACATACACAAACAACACAAAATTCCTAAAAAATATACACTTAGTGGCTGAATTTAAAATCGAAAATAAAAACCAATTTAGAACAAATTTAAGTTAAAAATGGGATTATAAATTTAAAATTACTAATAGTTTGAGAGCGGAGGGAAGGTGCGGTTAGGCCAGACCAGCCCGGGTAAATAGATAGGTTTTAATGGCTCGACGGAAGGCACGGAGGTCTGAGATAAGCCAAATCTCTGGGGGGAGGTCATTCCAGAGGGTAGGAGCTGCCACAGAGAAGGGTCTACCCCTGGGGGTCGCCAGCCAACATTGTTTGACCGATGGCACCCTGAGGAGGCCCTCTCTGTAGGAGCAAACAGGTCGGTGGGAGGTATTTGGCGGCAGAATGCAGTCCTATAGATATCTGGGTCCTATACCATGAAGCGCTTTAAAGGTCATAGCCAAAACCTTGAAGAGCACCTGGAAACTCACCGGCAACCAGTGCAGCTCATGCAGGATGGGGGCCACATGGGCCCTACCACTGGCCCCCATAACTCCCCACACAGCCTCATTCTGTACCAGCTGGAGCTTCCGGACACGCCCCAAAGGGAGCCCCATGTAGAGATCGTTACAGTAGTCCAGGTGGGTCGTGACATGTGCTTGAGTGACTGTCTGCATGGCGTCACAATCTAGAAATGGGTACAACTGGTGTACCAGGCGAATCTGGTAAAAAGCCTCCCTGATGATGGCTGCCACATGGTCTACCAAGGACAGCTGTGCATCCAGGAGGACCTCCAAGTTGAGAACCTTTCCTTGGGGGACGGGGACTCGCCTCCAATAGCCAGCGATGGAGTAAGCTGGTTATATCGTGACACTGGCAGCCACAGTCACTCGATCTTGGAGGGAATGAGTCTGAGCCTGTTGCACCCCATCCAGATCCGCACGGCCTCTAGGCACTGTGACATCACCTCGACGGCATTGTTGGGGTGGTCTGCAATGGAGATGTACAGCTGAGTATCATCAGCGCACTGATGAACTCCACCCCAAAACCACGGATGATCTCACCCAGCAGCTTCATATAAATGTTGAACAGGAGGGACAAGAGGACCGACCACTGCGGCACCCCACACGTGAGATGCCACGGTGTCGACCTCTGCCGTTCTGCCAACACTGTCTGCAACCGGTCAGAAGGTAGGAGGAAAACCACCGCAAGATGGTGCCTCCCACTCCCAACCCCCCCAACTGGTGCAGTAGGATACCATGGTCGATGGTATCAACAGCCGCTGAGAGGTCTAACAGGACCAGGATAGAGGAGCAACCCCTATCCCGGGCCCTACAGAGATCATCCACCAATGTGACCAATGCTGTCTCCGTGCCGAACCCAGGCCTGAAGCTGGACTGGAGCGGATCCAGATAGACAGTTTCATTCAGGTGCTGGGGGAACTGTCGGGCAACCACACTCTCTACAGTCTTTGCCACAAAGGGAAGATTGGAGACAAGATGGTAATTATTTAAAGCAGCTGGGTCCAGTGAAGGCTTCTTGAGCAGGGGTTACACCACCACCTCTTTCAAGATGGCCGGGATGGCACCCTCCTCTAAAGAAGCATTCACAATGCCCTGGAGCCAGCCTCATGTCACTTCCTGGGAGGCCAGCACCAACCAGGAGGGGCACGGGTCGAATAAACCTGTGGTTGCCTTAAGTCTCCCCAGGATCCTGTCAATGTCCTCTGGAGCAACACTTTCAAACTCATGCACAGGCATATATGACATCTCTGTATAGATATTGTATATCTTGCATATTTTGCATTTAAAGGGTTTTTTTCCCCCTCACAATTTGTAACAGAAAATCCACACTCAAAAATCTGTTACACTTGTTGAGGTCTGCACTTCTATGTCATCTATATTTGTAACCCTCTTGAGAAACTGGCTTCTTCAAGCTTTATATATGTCCAATAACAGCCATCCAGGTCTATTCAGATAGATTGTAGTGAAAACAGAATCATAAAACAGGGCTTCCTTCAATAGATCTGGACAGCAGCAAATTTGATTCTCTGAATTCTATTTTTGTGTCTTTTTCTACTCTTTGTGCCTTGAACATGTAGAATTAATTCTTCAAGAAATTGAACCTTCCCTGGATGTTTTCAAGCAAAGGTCTTATAGGCATTTCTGAGAGGTAACTTGGATACTAGCAACAAGCTGAGTTTAAGGGTCTACAGGGTCCCTTTAGAAGTTATGCTTTTGTGAATAACTGTAGAGAGGATTGCCCTGAAGGATAGGAGGCTATGCCATTATCAAGGCAATAGTCAAACAAGAAGGTTTGAGCCTGGGCGAAGAACATGATTTGAGACAACATCTCAGACAATCTCATTTTGACCCAAAGAGGAAGGAGGGAAGGAGCAGACACATTCAGATTTGTAAATTCTGTTACTATAACTGTTACTATTACAATAAAAGTAGTCCTGACCTATATGGCATTGGTTTAATAGTATGATCTACTTTGTAATGCTGAAACCAACTTCTATCCTTAATAAAATTGGTTTCAAGGAACTTAAGCTATGAAGAATTAGTGCCTTGTGAATTTTGTGCCAAATTATTTTATTTTTAATCTATTTCTAAGTCACTGTTGGAACCCTTCTATTTTAAAAAATAGGAAATAGACTACTGTAATATTCTAAAATTGAACTATCGTGCCCTTGGTAGCAAACTGAAAAGGATGGGTGTCAAAAAAATTGTTTTTGGTTTCATAGGTCTCGGTCATTGATCAAGCTGTGTGATAGAAAAGGCTGGGTAAGGGTTATTCAGGAGTATTATGCCAACAAGGGGGTGTGATGGCCCATCAGTTAAAGACACTGAGCTTGTGAGATGGAAAGCTGACAGCCTCAGTTCAAGGTCTAAGCACCTCACGATGGGGGAGCTCACATTACTTGCCCCAGCTCCTGCCCACCAAGCAGTTTGAAAGGAAGCAAACGTGAGTAGATAAATAGGTACCACTTTGGTTAGAAAGTTACAGCATTCTGGGCTCCTTGGCATATAATCATGCTGACCACATGACCACAGAAAGTGTCTTTGGACAACCCTGACTCTCTTGGTTAGAAACAGAGATGAGCACTGCCCCCTAGAGTCATAAACCTTCGCCTTTACCTTTTTATTATTATACTATTATGGAGTTTGAAGAGGTAGCTTAGCCCTTTCCAGTATTCAGTACAGAAATCTAAATTAATGCATTACGTGATAGATAGAAGAAAGGGATTCTATCATTATTCGGGTAACTAGGCCGTGTCCAAAGTACCTCCACTCAGGAAGAGGAATGCCTCCTGAATGACAGTAAGAACAAAAACTGCATTTCTAAGATTTTTAAATTGCTAGTTTAGAATAGCCAGACTTTGAAACATATTTTATCAATTTCAAGATTAGGATGTGAACTGCAAAAATATGAGTGGGTATCCTTTGTCAGTGCACGTTTATAAAATTTATAGACTGCCCATCTTTCCTCCAGGTAAATCTGGTGGCTTTCTGTATCGCCTTCTTGCTATCTAATAATCTATTTTTTTTTGCAATTCAGATCTGGCAAAATTTCAGATCAATCAGGTTGGTGATCTTTTCCCCCAAAAAATTTGCTACCATAAATACTGTAAGTGATACAGAGGATCAAATGTTATAATTCATCCTTATTAATCTGAGTCTAAGCTAGAAAACAATATGAAGATCGCCCTTTGACTTTTCAGTCCTCCCTCTTTTCAGTTTGGTAAGGCCAAATCTCCAATGTTGCCTTTGCTACCGCAAGCAACCCATCCCATTAACACAAACCCTTTTTTGAATCAACAAAACAAAGCATGCAGAAGCATCTAAATTCAATTGGAGGACATGGAGAATTTCTACTTTACTCTGAAGGAAGGGACCAACTAATTCCAAGAGAGAAAAAGAAACGCTAAGTCTAAATCCAGCAAATCTTTTTTTAAAAAAAAAATCTAAATCTTATCAAGGTTTCAAACAAGGGGGAAACCAAAGGTTAAGCTTCCAGGCTCAATCATGTGATCAAAGCCATGCCCTTTTTAATAGACATTATCTGCAGATAATAACGAATCAAGAAGTTGAACCCACCATCTTTGTGTTTTGACTGCTACTTCCTGAACTATGGCAGTATTTTGGTACAGAATGCAACGTCTTCTCTTCTCAATAAGGAGGTGGGGGTTCAGTTTGCCCTTGGCCAAGAACCAGAGGGAATATTTGGTTTTCATCCTCCATAATATAATAAATAGTACCGACTTCTCCTGCATTTCTGTGCTCCCAGTTCTCATACAATATGATAAAAGAGAATTTGCTTTAGAGACTCTTTCAAAGGGGTGAAGGATCCCAGAGAAATTCTTAAAGGTTGAGTGAAATGCTCTTGTACTTATTTAGTTATGAGTGTCAAAAAAGCAGGGATGAATATCTTATCATTTATTGTGCAATCCTTGCTCCACTTTGATTGAATTCCAGGGGGGGACACATGAGAAAGGAATGCTTTCCACTGGTTTTTTTTTGCAGCAACGATGCTTCTTCTTGTTGCTAAAGGAAATCCTGCCTAGAGAAGTTGAGAATTTCGTTTTTACAGGCAAAATTTGGTGCAATTATTTTTTCTCTCCACACATTTGGGGGAGACATTCGAAAGGACGTTATGTCCTATTTAATAATGAAAAATATAAATACAGATAGTCCTCAATTGCAACAGTTCGTATTGTGACCCGTTTAGTTACAACAGCACTGAAAAGCAGTGACTCATGACCATTTTTCATACTTATGACTGCTGTAGGCCATGTGATCAAAATTTGGACACTTGGCAACTGACTCATACTTATGACGGTTGCTGTGTCATGTGATCAGCTTTTGCAACCTTCTGACAAGCAAAGTTGATGGGAAAGCCAGATTAATTTAACAACCGTGTCACTAATTGAGCAGCTGCAGTGATTCATTTAACAACTGGGGCATGAAATATAAAATGGGGCAAAAAGCATTTAACAACTGTCTCACTTAGTGACAGGAAGTTTGGGCTCAATTGTGGTCATAAGTAGAGGACTACCTGTAATTATACCACTGTAGAGAAGGTATACAAGCAGCAAGAGAAATGATGCGATGATGATGATGATGATGATGATATGATGATGATGATAATGACATCTGCATTGCATATTATCAAACTCTAATGGGCAATTCCAATCATTAGGTGTGAAATAGGGATGTCTGTATGTCTGTCTTTAGTGTGAAAATGTGAACTGGGACATGTTAAGGTTGAATATGATGGTAAAGTATCTAGTGTCTGATAATGCCCTGTATCATTATAGCCTAAAACTCACTCATGCTGTCCTTATATGTTTATCTTTACACACTTTGAACAGCAGGCAGAGAGCTGCTGACTGTTCTGTAAATCATAGTTACACACAGCTGAATTTTCATCCAGATCCCCAACTCTTGAATGGGTGTCACACTTGATTGAAGGTTCTGCAATATATAAACTACTCTGATATTCGATATCCCTTGATACGGTCCCCATAGACCATAGCAGTTTAAGTTGGTGGCTCCTGTGGAGGAAAACCATCCTGCCTTATAATTTTAAAAGCCTGCAGTTTGTATTTATGGTGAAAGCAGAAAGTGCCACTATCTGTGTCAAGCTGTTGGCTCTGCATCCAATTTCCTGAATCACTGGCAAAATAGCTGAAGGCCAGGCATGTATATTGCTCTTTTAAAAACAGACGGCAATATACACCAGGGAACTAAGAACATCCAGGTCCAGCGAATTATTTCTCAAAAATGTGCAGATGATGCAAAATCTCTGCTTTAAGCTTCCATTATGGTGCCATTAAGTATGCATTCTGTTGGTGACACTTCTCAGCAAAATGAGACTTGTTTTCAAAAGCTGAAACACAAACACAATATTTAAGGTTGCCAGACAAGGGGGAAAAAACCACGTGGATGGATAGCAATAGATAACCCATTAGATTTGATGATGTAGTAACCTGGTCCATAGCAATACCAATAGCACTTAGACTTATATGCCACTTCACAGTGCTTTACAGCCCTCTCTAAGCGGTTAACAGAGTCGGCATATTGCTCCCAACAATTTGGGTACTCATTTGACCCACCTCAGAAGGATGGAAGGCTAAGTCAACCTTGAGCCAGTGAGAATCAAACTGCTGGCAGTCGGCAGAATTAGCCTGCAATACGCATTCTAACCAGTATGCCACCATGGCTCTTCTCTAACATTCTATACATTAAATCTCTAGAAAGCAACTTAATTTTCCTTTGATGAGAAGCCAGTTTATGAGTTAGAAGAGACTTTGTACATGCACAATGCATATAATAGCGAAGCCTCAGCAACTGCTGGTGAAGGTTTGATGGTGGCGTAGTGGTTAGAAAGTGCCTCACTAAAGAAAATGGCATTGCTTCCTTGCTTGATGAACAGAAAGGTGTTCCTTCTATGATATAGAACATCTTGCCAAACTTCATTCAACAGAGCTAACATGGGGAATGATGTGAACGGAACAAAGCAAAATGAATGAAGTGAGTTCTGTTATTTGGCAGATCTGCTAAAAGTGGATTCATTCCACTGAAACTTCACTGATTTGATTCATCAACATCCCACCAGAGTTTTGTCTAGATCTAATTTTTTTTCATATCTGTCCTAGTGTTGCAGCTTATATTTTTATTGAAACATCTCACTGATTGAGCATATTGAAATTCCCCAATGATATTAGCAAAAATAGGTGATAGTGATTTGTCAATACTTAGCATATTTAAAAATAAATTAATGAATAAATTATATTCATATCGATGGCACAGCAATTTTAAAGCCAACTTAGGCAAAATCGACAGGCAATCTCCACAATCATAACTTTGCATTATTAATTGCAGTTTCATAATATTGAACAAAGCCCCAAAGTACAAGACAGATTCTTTTTTGAACATGGAAATGGAGAAATGCCATTGCATAAAATATGACAAGTAGATTAAAGAGATCCTATAAGGATTTACGTTGTAGTCTGTGAAAATTAAACCATATGTATAATAATCACCAGCAAGCATTATGTGAAAGGAATTACATTAGGAAAAGACCCAACTCTCTGGAAAAGACTCTTTTGCTGGGAATGATGGAAGGAAAGAGAAGAAAAGAATGAATCAGCAACGAGATGAATGGACTCGGTCACAGCAGCAATGAGTGTCCCATTGGAAAACCTGAGACATCCTGTTAGGGAAGATAATCAAGGAGAAAAATATATCTATGTGGTCAACAGAAGTCAAAAACTACTTGATAGCACATAGTCAATAAAAATATCCTAATGGTGTTTTTTCAAACGGCAACTGGGCTTTGTTTTTCCTTAATGTTGTTTTGTTTCTCATTCAGGAAGCGTCTTCCGTTCTGAACTGAAGAAGCTTTTTGGATGAGAAGTGAAACATCTTCAAGAAAAACAAAACCCAGTTGCTTTTGAAAAATCATCTTTGGGACAGCCGTGATCTTGATGACTGAGAATTTCCATACACAATCAATAAAAATCTAACCTTTTTATTTTATACAAGTTGTCTTTTGTCTTCTGACTCCACACTCAGGGTGTTTCAGAAAGTCTTCTTTTGAAACTTCTTTGGAGCTTACATGATTGCTGCAAGGCAATGAAGACTGCAGTTATTATTTTTTCTCTTACATATCTCATTTGGTATGTCAACTTTTCTTGATCTGAAAAAGTTCCATTGGTGATTATTTCATATTTACAGTGATAGAAAAATGAATTCCTGCAAAAATCTTGAACAATCAAATAGCAAAGGCAATAACTTTGCAACAGCCTGGATCCCAATTTAAATGGCACTATAATTGCCGGTCATGCTGTTATACACTGTTATTTCCATTTAGCGGTAAGATAATTGGTTCCCAAACCCTCTTATCATGATGAAGAAAATGATTATTATTTGGTTAAAGTGCACAAAATGTATTGTATGGTTTGTGCATGTGTGGCACTTCAATATTTCAGAAATATCAATATGAATTCTTTGTTCAAGTCAGTATCTCATCAATCTGAAGTGAATGCATGCTTAAATGGATGAGAGCAAAGGACTGTAGGGAGATGTTTGAATAAATAAACTAATATTGTTTCAAAAATTAGAAAATATCACTTTGGTTGTAATAAGGATATTGATGATGGGGTCTAGATGATCTCTGAAGCTAAACAATGTTGATTCTAGTTCATATTTGGAAGTGAAACTGTCTGGGTTTTTCAGAGCTTTTGCATAGACTAGGAAATTGAAAAATTAAATATTCTGGAAGGAGTTATACTTTGTAAAAATCTATACCTTGCAGCAAACTAAATATTGATTTACAGTATAGTCACATTTTGTGCTTAAGTGTAATATCCTGATTACTAGTATAAGCATTAAGACATAGCACTGAATTTTTAATGTTCTTTTTTGCAATTGCACATTTGTTATTTGGACACTTGTTGGTGATTGTTGATTTTAATTCTTGTACACCACCAAGAACTATTTGTCATAGATGGGCAGCTATCTACATTGTTTAAGTAAATAAAAATTTTATTTTAATCTTCTTAGCTGAATTCAGGAACTTCTTCTATCCTATGTTTGCTGATTTTTATTTCAACCCAGCAAATTTTACTACCATTTCTTTGATATTTTCACTTGTTTTCATGTGTACATTTGCATTATATCATTAACAATGGAGCCTTCAAGCAATATTATCCCACAATCATTCTGTCATGAGTGTACACAGCTTTGGAAGAATAATGATTAGTTGAATTGATTAAAATAGTTATAAAAGACATTTTGTAATTTTTAGACTGGAATAGAACATCAAGTTACAATTTTCCTGCAAGGAAACAGTCATCATCTCTGAAATCAAGGTTCAGATATTCCTATTCAACTCTCCAACAGAATCAAACAGCATACGGATCAAACTAACCGGTGGCAGAGGTCTTGCTTTAAAAAACCCACCTTTCCAGTTTATTGATCAAACGAATTCTAGCTTATCCCACAAGACATCACCAGAATCACCTTTGCAAGGCTCTTCCTAAGTAGTATCTAAGCCAGGCTGAATGTGAATGATTTCGTATCAAACAAATCTTGCAAACTTTCTCAGCACGCAGTAAGGAGATGTTGTTTATCCTTATTACTCACCAAAAGTGCAGGTTCATTTGAAGAAGGCTATTGGTTAGGCACTGGTATAAATAACAAGATGAGAAATATGAACATGCTTCAGCTCAGTATGCTTCAAATGTAAATAAACCAATGCTTGGGTGGATCACAAAAACATACATCAACAGATAAAAAGAAACTGGAAAAGTCAGATGTTGTTTTTTGGTTACAGTGTTTCTTGGCAAGGCAGCCTTTCTCTAGCCTAATGATACCCTTCAGATCTGTTGATAGTAGATTACTGTGTGCTGCCTAGGAATTCTGTGTATTGTAATCATAAAATGTAGACTTTGGAGAAGGCTGCAGTTGAACTCTTATGGTTGCATAGGGATATTCTTTCTGTTCTTGAAATATTTATCATCATGTTGATTTATAATAAATATATCAGTAAATGGTAGCATAAACCTCGCAGGCTTGGCCCAGTAACACCAGGGGCCCATCTTGATGATGGATCCTAGGATCAAGAGGGATGGCAGGCGGCCAATTCCCCCCCTTCCCTACTCCCTCCCCCTCTTCCCATTCCCTT
>JANHFO010007686.1:104260-117810 GCA_032468095.1 Pareas carinatus
CTGAGCCAGCAGAGCTGGCTCAGGAATTCTGGGAGTTGAAGTCCCCAAGTCATAAAAGAGCCACGGTTGCCTTCCCGACCTAGGTTAAGTACGAAACCTACAAGCAATGCCGCCTCTCTCCGCCATCGGCAGGCACGCCCAAGGTTGGCTGGGGATGATGGATATTATACTTCAGGTTCCTTAGAAGCCTCCGATTTGGAAAAGCCGAGAGACAAACCACAAAACGCGGAGGGTGACATGGCGCCGGAGGAGGGAAAGGAAAGCCGTGGTTAGTTGGCGGGCCAGGCCCACTTCCAGGCTCCGGGAAGCGTGGGAGGTCTGGGTGTCGCGCCACTTCGGGCGGATTCGTCAACCCACCGCGCTGGCCGCCGGGCCCGACTGAAAACTAAGGCAGGCCAGAAAGCCGGAGCTTCTAACTGGGCTAAGTCCGCGCTTGTGGAGATAGCCGAGTCGAGAAGGCGCCTCCTCTCCCAAATAATAACAATAATAAAAGCAATTCTCCCCGCCGTCTGTGAAGGAAGCGCAGCCTCCCGCCTCCGACGCCTTAGCGTTCAAAGACAAAAAAAAACCGACCTGCCACGGAGCATGAAGAAAGCGAGCAAGACCTGAGGAGGGGCTACCGCAGGAGGGAGGAGCCGCGCAGGCGCAGAACAGCAGGAGCGCCCTCTCCCCCCGGGAGGAGCGGAAGCGCGTGACAGGAGTGTGGCTGGAGACATGACCCGCCCCCTCCTGAGTCTCTATGGGGCTCCGGCGCCTATTGGTGCAGTGCGTGAAGGGCGGAGGGAGGCGATTGGCGGGCTGGGATTCGGTGCCTGGAGCTTTTTCTGGTTTGTATACAAGGAAGCAGCGATGCGTGGTGTCCTTATGGGGCGTTACCCGAGCCTCGAATAAGCCGGAGCCTGTGGACCGCTTGGGTCTCTTTCCCAGGGCCGGGTCAAATGAAATCGTGGCATCGACCTTCGGCCAGCCTACGAACCCATCAGAATTCAAATCAGCTGCACCAACTTATATGTTCATATATGTTTTTGTTTTGTTTTTTTTACCCTTTACTATTGTTAATGTTCTATATGCTTGACTAAAAATAAATAAATAAACTATAGGAGATAAATAGTCACTTGGGTGTCACCACACAGGCTTTATTGGAACGATGTAGAGATAGTGTCTATGGAGGAGAAACTCATTCAATAGAATACAATGAAGCAGCAGTTTCCCAGAAAGGATGAGCACATTCTATAAAAAAGGGTAAGACAAGAGGCAGCATAGCCCCGAGTGGCTAGGAAAGCAAGGATAGCCACTCCCTAGAATCTCCCAGAGTTTGTCCATTGAGGTGAGAGTTTAATCCGGCAAGATTCTGTCTGTTGTGTTTAAACAAATAAACAACTGAACTGTGGCTAAATTTTTTGATGTTGTTCTTGAACTTAGCATGACAACTAGCAACCAATGTAATGCACATATAATTGTTAATGCATGAGATACCAAAAAGGACCTATTACTGCTCACAGCACTGCATTTTTAACCAGCTGTAAGCTCTGGGTGGTCTTCAAGGGTAGGCTCATGTAGTGCACATTGCAATAATCCTATCAGGAGTTGACCAGGGCATGATTAATTGCATAAAGATAGCATTTGTCTCTTAATTAGCAACTCCTGACAGCCTGAAAAGTTTGAAAGCCACTGCTTTAGAGGATATTAACCTTGCCAAGTTTCAACCCCATAACTACCTAAACTAAATTAAATTTATCATAATGCATTTTCATTATTTTTCTTATGCTTCTTTTAGAGCAGAGATAACAGAAGCCAGAAACATAAAAATAACCGTTCCCAATAATCTTGCCAAGAACCTTTAAAAAATTGGCCAAACCAATAGAAGTTATAGATATATTAAAAAACAGCCTTGCAACTTTACTTGGATATAAAGCTTAGCTTGACCCCAAAGTTTGACCACTGATTTCCACTTAGCAGGAGGAGAAGTTTTGCTGTCAGGAAGGGCCCTCTGTGGTGCCAGAAGGGTTGGCAAAGCTGACTGGTAAGTTTGGATTTTGCTGATTGGTTTTGTTATACTGCTAGTCTCGATGGGACACACTGATAAATCTGGGGTCTTCTGGGCAGGAGTCAAGAAGAATAATCAGTGACTTACACTTGTGGGTGGTATCACTGATCAGTAAGATTTCTGAAAAGCTGGAAGGTTGAGAGTGCTGACAGCTGTGAAATCCCAGTTGTGTTGCAGAACTTATACAGAAATTTAACATTCCATTAGCACCAGAGAAAGCAAAGTTAAGGCTTTTGGCTGCATTAAAGAAGCTGAGAGCTGAGAAAGTGAACTAAGTCCAAAGTACTGTTAGCCTTGCCATTCTGAAAGAGCTCTGATAGGCAGAGAATTTAATGAGGCATCAAAACTATTTGACTGGCTACTCATGTCAGTGTCTAAGAACCCATCACAGCACTCAGCCTCCATCTGTTGTTCAGCATTTTCCATCTATGGAATTGAAGCTGCAGTATTGCATGCTATCTCTAACACCCTCAAAACAGCAAAAGAAAAAGCCATCAAATCTGCAAAGCACTTTGAAAGGCAAAGCGCTTCGATGGACTGATTGATGCTTTGTCAAGCTGAATACGCCTTTCAAGCTTTGCACAGCCTTTCAAGATAATACGCTTGCAGTTAGACAACTGTGTACAATGGACTATTTATTTATAACACAGACTATTAGATGCACAATAGTGACAACTGATAACTCTTCACAGATTTTTTTCCTTTTGTTGCAAAAGCATTACATAATAACTCTGACCACCTAGAAAATAAAATATAGAGTATTATACTATTCAATATTTAGTAAAATATTTTTGCATTGATGGAGCATAAACAATGCAGTTAAATTGTCTTTTGCATTATCATTCTTGTTTATTCCATTATACTAATGTCCGTCCTTCCGTCCATCCATCCATCCATGTCTGCCTGTCTATCTATCTATCTGCTTTTGATTCTTTCCATTAATACTTTTTATTGAATCTCAACTTTCTTTAAATCAAATCAGATTGCCTCTAAAATTTAGATCTGAAATTTCAGTGAGTCATTGACTGATTTTCCTAAACTTTAGTAAACTCTATCTGTAAAATTATACCAGTTGTGTGTTCACCTGAATGAGGCACTGCAAAGGTAAAAGTAATAATTGGAAAAATAGCTTATTTCATGCAATGGTTAAGGCACCAGACTAGAAACTGGAAGACCATGTATTTTAGTCACATCTTAACACAAAGCCACCTGGGTGACCTTTGACTAGTCACTCACTCTCAGCACTAGGAAGAAGACAAGGGCAAATCGCTTATGAAAAACTTGTCCAGAAAACTTCAGGTACTATTCCGGACAGTTGCTGAGAGTCAACAGTGATTTGAGGGCACACATACAAAATCAATTGGAAAAGCCTAGATGTAGGGAAGCACTATAAAACTATCCTTTATCCAATCTAATTCATTTAAGTATAATATTTTCAAAAGACCTATCAATATCTCTTTTTTCTTTATCTTGTTATACTTCAGAACATGAGCAACTTCCTTAATCTATCCCTCTATTGTCACAATTCATTTCCACACATTCGTACATCTCTGATGGGGATCATGTCCTTTGATAGTCTGTGCATCAAATTCATGATCCTACCAACATTATTATCACTCCTTCCTACCAATGCAATCCTCCCTATCAATTTTGATAGGATGAGGTTCATTTATTTACCAATTTTCACAATAGCACATAACTATAGCTTATGGCAAATCCCAAGTGAAAACAGTTCAGTCTTGTTGATATTCTTGATCTTGAAATACAGTCTTGGAAAAGGGTGGTAAAAATTAAATTTTTTGGAGGCCTTGGAAATAATGTACCCTAGTTCCTCTTGCTATGCTCCAAAATCATGTTGTTGTTTTAAGTATCCAGTGGCACAGAAAGCTGTTTCACTTTTTCTAATGACAAGGCTGGTTGTGGAATAGCAATAGCATTTCACAATCACCTATATGCCTCTTTGCAATACTTTGCAGCACTCTTTGGAAAATTTACAATGTCAGTATAATGGGTCTTTATTTTACTAACCTTAGAAAGATGGATGACCGAGACAACCTTACGCCTGTCAGGATCAAACTTCAGACTATGGGGCAGAGTTAGCCTGCAATACTGCATTCTGACCACTGCGCCACCAGGGCTCTCCCAGGAAATCAAGAAGCTGGAGGCAGACAATGGATAGAAACAATGGAAGGACTTCTAGTGTAGAAAGAAGGAAGAACTATTCTACGTCTCTCAACCATTTAAAAATATTATTTACTTCTAAAGATATTTATTATTCTTAAGATAACTCAGTAAGTGGTTTGTGGTTGTAATGGTGCCAAAACGGAAATCTGAAACAAAATTGATTTTTTTTTCAAAATATATTTGGTAGGAATTAAGTTGTAATATATTCATAATATCCATAATTAACAATTTAATATGTTATGTGAATTCAAAGCTGAGGTTTATTCCACAAATTATGGCTCTGTGTGCAATATGGATTTCTATGCCCTGAGAAATTTTGCTGACATTATTGAAATCTCTTTCTGATTTTCTCAGATATCAAATATTTTTCCCAAATTAATGCTAATATTGTACTTTAAGCAAATGTATTATATAGGACTCTTGAACAAAGCCTCCCAAAGTATTTGCTTTAGGCAAGATCTGCAAGAGATCTTTGGAGGAAACAAATAGTATATGACTGTATTGTCTCCCAATCTATTCAACTAAAGATGTAATAATTTGGAAATAGCACATTTTTAATATTAGCAATATGCTTTCTCTGTAACCTAATAGAAAATGTCACAAACAAAGAACAATGAAATGAGTCAACCCAATCCAAACAAACAAAAATCATACATAGGGCACGTCCAATGTCCCAACATATTCAAAGAATATTTAGAGATGGCACAAATATTTTTTCCTCTGGAAACTGATTTCCCTATTAACTATATGCTATAATAAGTGGTACCCATTAATGCAATGGTTCCTAGCCTTTCTGGCTTTGTGGATCAGTAGGGGGTGAGGAGAGGGAATAGATCTATGCCAGTGGCAGATAGGCATGCACATGCATGCAGATCCATTTGCACAACTGGAATTTTGCATGCACACTCGCACACTGCTCATGCACATGGAGCTGTGCACCTGTACTTGCTCACCACTTCCGCAACCAGCTTCCAAACAGGTTGTGGTCCAGTACTGGACATGGACTGGGAATTGGGTACCCCTGCGTTAATGCATATCAGTAGATCTTGTCTCCTATTACATTGTAGGAAGAGTTCTATATGTATACATCTATATATAGATGCAAGTCATTTTTATTATGCATCTTGAATGTACAGCTATCATGAAGGAAGTGATCAACCCTTGCCAAAATGTAGATCTAGCATGGATTGTTCTGCAATTTCCTCTCCTATTTTAATGCATGAAGAATGTGTGAACTCAATGAGCACTGTCTCTTGAATACATGTGAATTATCTAAGCACAATTACATTCCCCTTTAAAACTGCTTTTTTTAACCAGAAGTAGGCAATTGTGTTCATCATCATGTTTGTGGAGTCTTTCCAGAACTGTCCAAGAGTCTCTGCAAAATCCCTGGAATGAATGAGCTATTTTTTTATCCAATCTTTTCTTAAAATTGACAGATTTGTTTACGTATTTATTTAAAACTTTGCCGTATTGCTTCTTTTAGAAAATAGTTCAAGGGATCAAACAGACACTGCAACTTTACCTTTGTTTATTATTGAATTTATGCCCTACCTTTCTGCTTATACCAAGAACTTAAATTGGTTTCCAACAAAACACAGAACATAGGCGTTAATTTAGTGCCTAAACAAATCCTTATCATCCTAAATCAGATAACTTCCCTACATTTTAAGTTTGTGCAAGACTCATTTGTTTCATTACAAGCTGAAAATTTCATCACATATGTCTCTTGATATCATAGTGTCACCAAACAAACCACTTGGGGCCTGTATACTGATGGTGATACCTAGTAAAGGAAAGTCACTCACCTCTAAGCGAATGCCAATATTAATTTCATAAAACTTAGTCTACAGGAGAGCCTTGGAAATTTATATCCTATAACTCCTGATATATTTTAAGTAGTCTTACCTTTTGTTATGTTAAATCTTGTACTGTGTTATTTACTTGTATCCTGCCTTTGTTATTTTTACAAATAACTCAAGGTGGTGAACATATTCAACACACCTTATCTTATTTTTTCCATAACAGCAGCCCAGTGAAGTGGGTTGAGTTGAGAGAGTGATTGGCCAAAAGTCACCAAACTAGCTTTTGTAGCCAAGATGGGACTTGAACTCATGGTCTCCTAGTGCCTTAACCACTAGGTATATATACATATACCAGCTTTGAAGACCTGGCTTTTTCGGCAGACTTGGGGTTATTGATCTCACAAGATCCAAGCATGAATTGTGTATGATTGTGTCTTTTTGTTTATTTATAGTTATTTCTTACTTGTAATTTAATTCTATTTATTTTTGTTATTGTTAACTATGTAATTTTTTAAATTGTTTTATTGTAAGCCACCCTGAGTCCATGGAGAGGGACTGCATATTTATACGAATAAATAAATAAATAAATAAAATATACATATATGCACATACATACACACACACAGAGAAACACACAACTATTTTGTAATTATAGCTTGATTTAAATGAATCTAAGTATTCACTTTATGGGCATCATTATGTCTTCTCAAAATTCATGTTGGTAGATTTTTCTCAAACTGTCTTTTCTATAATTTGACTCTTTAAGATTTTACTAACCATCACATTTCCTGTTCTTTTTACTAAGATAGGCACCAGACCCAAAAAAAATATTAAAGCTTGAGAAGTTCATTATATTATTAATAACATTATTCATTACTTATTCATTACTGTACTAAAGATTTAAAGATGCATCAAGATGTGGTCTTTTTTCTTATTTTTTCCTCACTTTTAGCCCTCTGAAACAGGAAGCAGACACTACAAGGACTGGAATTCTACATTATGGTTGGAGATTAGACCCCTGAACAATGAGGATGTCCATTTTCAACCTGAAAGCACCTTGTGCTTCTGACACAAGTGCTAAAATCAAGGCGAGGTTATCCTAAGTTTCACCCTGTCTTCCATCACAGGGTTTCCCTAACTGTTCTTGCCTTCTTTTTTCAAAGTTTGTTTTCTACTCATCTCCACCACCAGCGATATCCAGATATCCAGAAATGCCCATTCAATGTGTGAGCACTACAAACCCCAGAATTATCCAATTAGCAACATCAGCTAGGTGATGAAAAACAGGATATACATGCAAGGTCAATTTGATAATAGTAAAGCATGTATTTTGTCTATTCATTACAAATGATCAGCATCTTCTTTTGCCAACATCTCTTTCTAGTAATTATTGACCAAAGAATAATAAGTTATAGTGAACTATTTCTCCTCTGCTCAAGAGGAGAAGAAAGAAGTTCTGTGTTTTTCAAAACCTAAAAATAGTCAGCATGCTTGAAAGACCCGTTAACTTTGTATGTCAACTTTCTGACTGTGTTGAATTTCTAGTTAGTCACAAATAATATAATAAATGTTCTAGGATAATGAAAGATTCACCCCAACAATGTCTCGAGGTTCAGGTTGAGAGAGGATGTTGTAGAAGAATGGAAATCGTCTATTCTGATAAACAAAAAAGAGAATAGAAAGAATTGCCAAGGAATACATTACATATTTAAAATGATCAGTCTTAGCTGACTTCTACATACTATATACCAACAAATTTGAGAAGTCACAGTATTGGTTCAACAAAATGTAATGACTTGGACTTTGTCAGCAGCAGTATCCTGTCATAGCCTTGTAAACTTGCCATTCAATTTAGAGACCTGGAAGATCAATACATAAATCAAGTGGAGAGCCCATTTGAGTAGGTCAGTTTAGTAGCTGCAAATATTCCTAGTCCAAGTTCAGAAGACAGCAGAATAGTGACAAATCTCTCTCTCTCTCTCTCTCTCTCTCTCTCTCCCTCTCTCTCTCTCTCTCTCTCTCTCACAAACACACACACACACACACACAGAGTGTGTGTTGAGTAGGACATACACATAGCTGCTTTTCACTTTCTTTCACTGCATACTAAAGCTGATTATTCATATGTATCATTTAGAATTGAATGGGATCTCTTGAGTCTAGGTAGCTATAGTTGATAACCTCATTGCTTTAAGCCAAAATCAATTCAAATAAATTTAATTCCTTGATGAACCCTTTATTGATTATATGCTACCAAGTAATTTTTAATTTTTAGTGACTACAAAGAGAGATTTTCTCCAGAACAGTCTGTCCTTAATCTGGTCTTTCAGGTCTTCCAACAATGTACTAAGTGTCACTGTAACTGAGTCCGTCCATCTTGCTGCTGGTCATCCTTTCCCTTCCTTTCACCATTCTGTGTTTTAGGCCTTTTCAAACAAGTTGTATCTTCACATAATGTGTCTGAGATTTCATGCTTATATATAGTAGCTGGAGAAATCCAAATGCACAAAAGATTTAATCTGATGAATAATATCAATTTATTCATAATACAAAACTTGCATTCCAGAACAAGATAACACCAACTGCTAAATGGTGATAGTAATGGAAAACTAATCTCTCAATGAAAACAGAAGGAAAACAAGAAAAGCAAGAAAGGAAATGGAAATTCTGCTTCTTGCTCAACTTCTATTATGCTAATTATTAACATTTAACTTTTTTAGAATAATTGAAATGAATAAAGAGAATTTGTGAGTCTAAATATATTGTAGTCTGCCTCTTATAGATGTTGGCAAAGAAAACAAGTGATAGAACATGCATTGTTACTTTTCAGTACATTACCCTGTGGCTTATGTACTTCTGACCAATGTTAGGACATAAGTACAAAAGTCTGGGGTTTGCACTGAGACATCCTCGTAGATGCTTTGATAGTTTTTCTTTAAAGTGGCAAGTAGCAGACCTTTGATCACAAATACTATTCTGACAGAAGATTTGTTATGTTGCATAAGGACAATAAAAGACTTTAAATGAAGGACTTTAAAATCTTCAAGAATGATTGAACTGAATTCTGATAAAACCCTTGAGCGGTGATACCAACCCACCGCATGCTAGATCTACCCTTTTGGATTATTATAGTGGAAATATCTTATCTTTAAATCTTTGTCCTTAACAAGTATAAAGTCAAAAGACACCAAGCAAATTGATAGTTACTCGAAAATTTTGTGAAGCTGTTGAAGCTTCTGGCAAATTGAATTTAAGTTAAAAGCTCCCCAAAAGATTTGGGTGCACTGAAAAAATTGATCAGCCATGCACTTGGATAATTTTAACAAGAAAGGGAGGCAGAATTGTTTTGTTTCTTCAAAATAACCTGCTTCTCATTTTGTTGATAGGGAATTTGAGTTTCTTTCCCCTGGCCCAATCCTCTTAATTGCATTCTTCTATTGTAGAGAAAGTTGAATGGAAGACTGTCTTAGTCAAAGAAAGATAGGATGAAAGAGACAAAGGATAAAGAAAAGATACGTTGAGAGAATGAACAGAGGAAACAAAGGGAAAGTTCCAAAGAATAAGGAGTACCATCCAGGCCTTGACCTCCTGAGAGTTGTTGATGATGATGATAATGATGTTATCCATTCAGTTGTGTCCAACTCTTGGTGATTCTATAGACCAGGTCTCTCCACATCTTCTAATCTTGCATTAGTTCTTTGAGTTGTTCTGTGTGCTGGTTGGTGTCAGCTTTGATGGTGTCTGGTCACTGTGTTCTTTGGCAACCTGGTTTCATTTACTGCTAACTCTTCCAAACATAATTGCTTTCTCCAGTGAATTTCCCTACATGACATGGTCAAAATAAATGAGATGCGGTTTTTGTGATGTTTGCCTTCTAGTGACATGTCTGGTGCTATGAACTTCAGTCCTTGCTTGTTAGTCACATTTCTGTCCAAGGAATACACAAGAGCCTTCTCCAGCACCACAGCTCAAACAAGTCAGTTTTTCCCTGTCTTGCTTTTTTAAGGTCTAACTTTCACAACCATAGATAGCTTTGGGGACCTGAGAGCTTATTAGCTATCAGAAAAGTGACAGCTATTGAATGACTTGATTTTGAAGGTGTATTTTTAAAAGCAGCCATGGTGGTGCACTGGTTTGATTAGAGTACTGTAGGTCAACTATGTCCACTGACAGAAGTTCAATCATGACTGGCTCAAGGTTGACTCAGTCTTTCATCCTTCCAAAGTTAGTAAAAGGAGGATCCAGATTGTTGGGAATAATATGCTGACTGTAAATTGCTTAGAGAGTGCTGTAAAGCACTATGGTATATAAGTCTAAGTTTGTGATGGAGAACCAGCAGTGCCAGCAGAGAGGGCTCTGTGTGCCAAGTCACCTTAGCATCACTCCTAGAGCGGAGCATACTCAGAAAGGAGTGGTGGCACCAGGTGATGATGTCATGGGTCATGCACATGCTCTGAGAGTAGCGGCGCCAGGTGATGACATCACAAGCCACAACTCATTAGCCATGATGCATCTGGGCACTCAGTGTCTAAGTCAGTGATTCTCAAAGGGGATGGTACCGCCCCCTGGGAGTGGTGGGATGGCTTAGGAGGGCACTAGCAGGCCAGGGTGGCAGCAGGGGGGCGCTGGTAAGCCTGGAGGGCAGCAGGGGGTGCTAAGAGGCCAGACGGGGCATCCAAAACTTGGACTATGCGCCTGGAGCTCAAGCCGCTCCACGGAAGCATCCAAAACTCGCCCTGCTCCACAGAAGCACCCGAAGCTCAGCCCACTCCGAGCAATGAGGGTGTGCAAGAAGGTATGTTTTTATTTGTGTGTGCATGTCTGTGTGTCTCTCATTCTGTGTATGTGTGTGTGTGCTATTCGTAATAATGCTATTTATAGGGGTGGGGGTGGAGGACAGTGAGGATGAGTTTGTAGCACCAAGGGGGCGGTGGGCTGAAAACATTTGGGAACCACTGGTCTAAGTACTATTGCTGTATTTAACAATGGAAAAATAAATTGGATAAATTATTTACAAGTCTAGTTCCATTTAAGTAAAAATAAATATGAGGTTGTCTGTGCTACCAGTAATAAAACATAGGCATTGCACTGCTCAGACTAGACATATTAAGGTATTATGAAAATGTTCAAACTATATTATTTAGGGGGAGTATCCCTTTAATTGGGAAAAAGGCATATTATTGGGTTTTCCAAGTATTTTATTCCCAAAGTAGAATATTTTTTTTACTTTTTAAGAAAAGGAGAAACCATATGACTGGGTCTATATTTTTATTTTCTATCCCAGACCACACAGCCAAAAACAACATAAGAGTGAAATTAAGCAGCAGGAAATAGGTGTATTATTTTGCTTGATTGGGAATTGAAGTTTACCAAGAGAAAGACAGCTTACAAAAACAGTCTTTCTGTTGTTGTTTTTTACTTTGGGGCAAAGGACAAGTAAGTAGCAATCCCTTGACAGTACCATTCCAATTCTTGATAGACTCATACAAATGCAATTCCAGAAAATGTCCATATTCTATCTCCTCTGCTGCTTTTTCTCTTTTATCAAATGCTTCCATTGCAAAAAAAATGTGCATTGCATGTTCTTCCTTCCTCCCCTCCACCTGTTACCCCAAATATCTGGAAAATTCCATGATTTTTGGAACGTTCATATAGGGAAAAAATGCTTGCCAATTTATCTGAAGGGATAAGGGGATTGGCAAATCTACTGATATGAATGGAAGAATTAGGGAAAATATGTTGGCAGATTTGGTCTGTGGAGCTTCAAGTTGGAATTCAACTCAAGAGAAATGCTTGCATGTAAAAACAGAATGAACAGAATAATCTCCATATTCTGTCTAAACTCTCTGCTAAAATAGTTCTGGCTGAAACTGATGCAAGGTTGGGAGATGCCAGGAGTAAGACTTTCAAGTAGACCCTTCTAGAAACAGAAGTGCATGCCCCCCAAAAGCATCTAGTTGGTTTCGTGGGGCTTCTACCTTAGCGGACATTTGTAAAGATAACAAATGAGTATTTTTGAAATTGACCATATAGTCAATCAATCATTGCCTGACTTAGAAAGGAGATAAACATTAGGCAGAAAATGCCAATGGATTATTTCTGGCCCAACAGTTTATATAATTTGCACTGAAGCCAAAACTTTTCACATCTGACCAAATTATATTTGTAAAATATTTTTCCATTTCCATAAAGGAAATGAAAAAAAATCTATTTTACATAGATTTGCAGTAAGAATTGGCTGTTTATCTGAAAATACCAGGGAATCCAAGGCTAAACTGTAAGTGGGACTCAGGTGTTTCAAATCCTGCTTTCTTATAACATTTCATTGCACAGATGGGACTTTTCTCACATGTGTGGTACATTTTCTAAGCTGCAAATTAGACATGCGGAGATAAATGGCATATCGAATTGTCTTTATTTCTCTATTCTTTACTAAATTCTATTGTACTTTTGTTAAGAACAGTAATATTACTGAGAATTAGATCAGAATTGTAGGCTAAGAAAGGAGCTTACTCGATTTTCCCAATTAAAAGGCAATCATTTTCCTCTAAAGGAATATACAAAATATTAAGATGCAAAATTAAAATTCCACTTCTGTTAAAATACATTTTGCATGCCAGTTAATTGCAATTTCACTGAAATGTAAAATACACGAAGACTAGGTATAAAGGAAGACATACCTAGATATACCTACAGATTCATACAAATTGACTGGCATATTGTATATTGGGAAAAGAGACTTACAATTAAACTTCCTGGTTAAAGCTGATGTATTTTAGCTCTTGCTAATACAGTTTCATATATAGCTGTGAATCATGTCTTTTCAGGAAAATGTTGCAAAATCATTGCTCAGTATTTCTCAACGTACCATTAGAACAATCAGGTGCATATGAAAGTTAGGGTACAATGAAATAAACAATTTTAAGTGGGGAAAGAAACAGAAAGCTTCATTTCCAAAACGATAGTGTAATTCTCAGACATTGACAACTTCTGAAGCAAATTATATGTTTCTGAAAATAAACACAAGGAAAGATTCCAAAGGTTATATTGAGTATAAAATTGGGCTGAATAAATATTTTAAAAACTCCCATATCAAATGTATACGGCTACCCCACTATATGTTAAAGAGAGCATCAGTTTAGAATTGTTGTGAACAAAGCCCCCCCTTGAATGCCATTGATCCTTATCTAGTTCTAACCAGATGCTCCTGTTAGTCTGAAAAGAGTCCTGTGCATAGACTTTACCAATAAATCAATTAATTAGAACCTTCACATATGAATATGACTTTTCATGCCTGATACCACCCTACCACATTTGCCACAAATGTTTTGATATGTGACATGATGAAATGCTTTGTGGCATGTTACTTCATAAAATGATAACATGATAAATATACTTTATGATTATACATACACATGATGAATGCACTTTATTATAATGAATGTATCGTAGGCTTGTAACCATTGTTAATTATAGCTTATGATTGTAACCACAGTTTGTCAATTGTAGCCTGT
>JANHFO010007686.1:134191-148610 GCA_032468095.1 Pareas carinatus
ACAGGAATCGGTGCAAAGTATTTCCAAGAGAAAGCTCTCCAACTTCCACCTGGAAGCATTCACTAAAGGGAGTCATAATCGCTCTGGGAATTGGATTCACTGTTGAAATGGTATTCTGACTGGAAAGAGCTTTATTTGAGGTACTTGAAAGAAACCTCTGTACTCTGGAATGGAGAGAAAGAAGGTCTTGACCTTCTTCAGTGTAAAACGCCTGAAAAATATTGTCAAATTTTCCATCATTTGTCTTTTTTCAAACTAGTTAAGTCCATGTCTTTAATCTCTCTACTCATAGGCTTACTTTCTAATTCTCTGATCATTTTTTCTATTCTCCGTATCTGTACAATTTCTCTAAATCCTTGTCAAAGTGCAGTGCTTAAAAGTAGACATTTGCTCAAGAAGAGTTTGACCAATGTAGGAGCAATCATTTCCCATGATTATATTTCTATTCTTTAAAGTTAGCAATGTAAGATTTCCAAGTTCTTGTTTGATAGCGCACTAAAAAAACAAATATATTCTTCTGCTCTCTCTCTCTCTCTCTCTCTCTCTCTCTCACACACACACACACACACACACATACACACACACACACACAGGGAAGCGGGAAGAGGGAAGAGGGAAGAGAGGAGAAAATTTTCAGTCAGATGTCCACGACCTAAACCTAGGTTTATTTCAGACAGACAAACACATTCTGGTCAACAAGCAGTATGATACAGAAACAGCAAAGACTGCTCAGCAAAAGGCTTATATATAAAACAGCCCCTAGGCGGCAGCCAACGGGCAATTGCCATTTTCCTGCACTAAGGACCCATGGAGACAGACATTCTGAGCCTGCTCAGGGTCCAACTACTTTAGGGCTATGACTAAGCAGAATGTCCATTAAGCTTCATACATTACTCTGTCTGTCTGTCTGTCTGTCTGTCTGTCTGTTTTCTCTTTAGTATCTATCTCTATCATCTCTATTATTTCACAATGCTTATAAACTGCCTCATATCCCAAAGCATTTGGACAGTGTGTCAAAGAAAAAATAAAACAGAATGATAAATAATCCAAAAAAAATATCAGCTACCCGATATCAAACCGACAATAGCCCATCCTGTGGGTCATATGTATTTTGTTGGAGAAAAATGAAAGAGAACTTGAATAACTCTGCCATTTCTTTGTTGCCTGTTAGCATTTTGCTTTCTTCATTCAGCAGTTGGTATACTGATTCTTCTCTTTTTCTATTTTGAATATGATCTCAAGAAGCCCTTTTTGTTATTCTTAGCATCCTTCACTAACTCAGCTCATGCTGAGTTTGAGCTTTCCTGTCACCAGCTGTACAGTTTTGGACATCCTGTCCAAAATCTTCCTTTAAGACCTTTCATTTCATGTTTAGGTCTCTTTTCATTTTCCATTCTTTTCTGAACTTATTGTTTTGCCACAATGTCTTCTTCTATTTTCATCTTCATCCTCAACCCTTTATTGGAATTATTTGTTGTGGAATTAGTTGTGTTTTTAGGAACTCTCATTTTTCTTGATTTCCTTTTCTAATTAGTTTTTATCATTAGGACAGTCTACTTGATGGTGTCTTACTGAAATCTACTTTTTGGATGCCCAAGTTTTTGATTACATAGCTTTGTTTTCCCTTAAAATTAAGAGTTTCAGCATGATACATCACTCTTTTCTAATTTTCCTACAACTTTCAGTTCTTCAAGTAAGTCTTATTTAATGGTTTGTATTACATTAAGAATAACTAAAGTTCTATTTCTTCATTATACATATTGAAAGACATGTCATTTATAGACATTGTCTTATAAAGAAATAAAAATGCTGGAACATTTATCCACCCTGAGAATTTCTACAATCTCTACTTTATTTAAAATAAACTTTTAAAACAGCATCTTTTTCAGTGCACTGCAACACGCTTGCCTCAGTAGTTTTGGAAGGACGATACAAAAAAAAATTACCATATGAATAAGACTGTTCCCCTGTGGACATGGGACCATTGAAATTATAGCTCATATCTGTGGAGATTCTCAGTCATCCAGGTTATGGATGTCCCAAAAGTGCTTTTTCAAGAGGCAACTGGACTTTCTTTGTTTTTCTTTGAAGGTATTTCATTTCTCATCCAAGAAACTTCTTCAGTTCACTTCTTCAGGAATAGCTCATGTCCTGCTATTCTGAATATTCTATAAAGACTCACAGACTCAATTTATAACATCTTATATAACAAAATATCCAGGAAATACTGATCTCTTTTATGTGCAACTTGTTATCAGATCAGTATGAAGCAGTTTCTGTGAATGTGGTTAAATTCTGTTATGCTGTGTCCAAAAGGCATAATCTACTGTCCCTACACTAGACGGACTCTAATCAAATGAATCAATTATTGTGCTGTTTATTTACAGTGTAGTCTTACTGCATTGCACATCTTTCAGGATTATTTTTATGGCTATAATTTCAACAAGATAAACCACAATGGCAATCTGCCCACTGATAATCCACCATCAATTGCAATACATTATTCGATCTGTCTTTTATTTTTACTATTATTGTTGCTTTTATTTGTAATGCTGCTCTGTGACCATAATAAAAATTGATTGAACATCTTTTTCCATAAAATTGAATGAGAACTGGTAGAAAATACTTGGGGGGAGAAGGGGGTGATCTGATTTTTGCTCTCATCTACTGCCATAATGCTAACCGTGTTTGACTTCCACTTAATCTCATATTTTATCCTGCCCCATTCACTACTGGAACGTAGATTTTAATAACTAATTGGGTCTCAACAGGTAAAAAAAGTTTCTGCTCGCTGATTCAAAAGCTATATAGGTCCAGTTTTCTCCAGGAAAGTACTTCCCATTGCTCAGATAATGACCGAAGAACAACTCCAAGCTGTCAGTGACAGGATCCAAAGCTATTAGTTGCGTTATTTAAAAAAGAGACTTTGAAACATTTTTTGCTTTCATAGATACGTTCTTCCCTTTCATGTAGTAGTCCCAACAGGAAATGCATTGATTCAAATGAATCAATTATTGTGCTGCTTATTTACAGTGCAGTGTTATTGCATTGCACAGCTTCCAGCATTATTTTTATGCTATAATTCCAACAAGATAAATCACAATGGCAATTTGCACATAAAACAGGTTCAAGATGCTTGTTGTTCTTCCTTGACCTTCCGAATATCATTTATTTTAATCTTTCTGGAAAAGTAAAAGGTTGCCTACTGTTTTAACTCATTAGTCTCATTAATTCAGAGCTCATCTACTAGACATTAAAAACACTAAGTATTCTACCTGTGGAATTAATTATACAAGACAAGATACGAAGGGTATTTCGTTTCAGAAATCTAATGCATAACTAGGATTAGACAATTGATAACTATTTTTTTTCCTCCACTTACTGTATTTCACAACATTTTGCTATAGTGCATACCAAGATATTTGATTATGTGGAAGAGTTTAATTATTTAATATTTAAGAGTTTAATTCAGAGTCTCTCTAGGAGATGGATAGAAAATTGTTAACCGTTGCAAAAAAGCCACATGTAAGTATGTAAAGAAAGATTGTATTTAACAATGCTGCTTTGTTCAAGAATATTAATAAAACAAAAAATATAGAAATCATAAATTGGTTAGCTCACTGTGTGCAATTATTAATAAAAACTTAATAACTGAAGAATTTGTTCCATTCATTGCTAACAGTTAGTGTACTGGAGCTGGTATATCTTAACATCTCTACAAGATATCTTGATGACAGACATGCTGTTTCTGAAGATTTCCAATAGCCTTGTTAAAGCTCAGGACCATATTGGCTGGAAACATGCAGAAGAGGCCTTCATCCTATAGCGGATAGACAATGGCTAAAATGATGATGATGAGTAGGTACACAGAAGAACCATTTCATGTTTCCCATGTCTCAAAAAATATTTCATGAATTTCATCAGCTTTGAGGGTACTAGAATTTCCCCAAAATTAAACCAATATTTTGCGAGCATCTCAGCAAAGCACCCCTTAAAATCGTCGTATATGTGTGAAATTTTGATTCTTGCTATTCTTTTCACATGTCTACCCTTACATGGGATGAGAGGTTCATAAAATTGTTTTCCTACAATAGTACTGCTACCATCCCTTCTCCTGCTCTAGGAAAATTTTGAGATTATCCAATGATACGCATTCAGTAATGATGAAAGAAATTTAACCTTTTCAAGGAGAACTCTTAAGCTATTTTAATACTGTTAATTATCTACCCACTTCATGTGATCAAAAATATTTACCTCAATACCTTAATCTAAAAAACACTTACACAGTTTAAATGTATTTGTTCCTTATTCATCCATCCATCCATCCATCATCTATCCATCCATCATCAACAATAATGGAAACAAGATTGTATTTCTAGAGTTTTCTGAAATTAAAAGCCATATAGAATAGAAACAGACATTTAATAAATAGGATCTGAAACTTGGGTTTCTTTAACAGTTGTGATTTGTTTCTCAGGAAAACTTCAGTGCTATACTTATTTGTTATATTTAAACCTCTGGCCATGGAAATGGAAAGTGTTCATATCCTATTGGGTCTGTGCAGAAGTGTAGAGTCTTGTGGCCTTAAGCCTAATTGAAAAGTTCTCTGCACTTCAAACTTCTGCTATGATAGACAGAGAAAATGGAAAATACCAGTGAATATTTTTTTTAAATGGTGTGAAAATATAAAATGGGTGACTTCTTTGCTTTAATCCTATTAACCTCTTGTTTCAGGCTTCACCTTTGCTTATGATAAAGACAGGAACTGATTGACTCTTTCCCTGAAGCTATTGAAGGTGGTGAGAACAGTGATTGTGGACTAGAGAGTTTTCATGTTGAATCCTTAATTACTTAGAAAGCAAGATTACAAGAACGCAATGAGTCAGTTCCATCTATATCATATTAATCATTGGATGGTGATAAGATAGGACACATCCACTTATGGATTCTATTCACTTTATCAAATTGATGAATTATAATAACATTTTTAACAGACTCCATTAAGTTTAATAGTAAAGATTGTTTGGAACTTATTCAGTGACTTTGAAATCACTGATCTCTCTGTCTCTGTCTCTGTCTCTGTCTCTGTCTCTGTCTCTGTCTCTCTGTCTCTGTCTCTGTCTCTGTCTCTGTCTCTCTCTCTCTCTCTGTCTCTCTGTCTCTGTCTCTGTCTCTGTCTCTGTCTCTCTCTCTCTCTCTCTCTCTCCCCCCCTGTTTCTGTCTATCCCTCTCTCTGTCTCTCTCTGTCTCTCTGTCTCTGTCTCTGTCTCTCTCTGCCTGTCTGTCTCTGTCTCTGCCTCTCTCTGTTTTTCTCTCTCTTTCTGTGTGTGCGTGTTGCTCTTGCTCTCTCGCTTTCTCTCTCTCTCTCTAACATGAAGTCAATCTCAATTCTGGAAGCAGCCTGGAAAGTCCATGAATTTTGTGGGGGGGGGGCAATACTTTCAAAAGCAGTTTGCCCTCTTTTTGGACTGAGAACAAGTAACCCGGGTAGTGTTATTTCAGAGGCAAGACTAGAACTCCTAGTTTCCCAGTTTCTAGTTCAGTGATACTAAGAAAATTGATGGGCCATAATATCAGGACAACTCTCATCTACTTTGTTGGCATCAAGAACATAAAGCAGAAGTTATCCAATGGTTTCTTCAGGATATTGAAAACTAGCATCATGGCATCATACCAGAGCTACAACCTGTGAGAAATGCATGCAATATTATGACATGTAGAAAAGGAACTGGACAGCCAATGCTTCTTTCATCAAGCTGTGTTTCGTTGCCCCGACTCCTGTCCTCCCGCTTCCAATTTTTGGCTATCTACATGAAACCACTTCAAATGTTTTGAGGAAAGGCAGAATATAAATGTCATAATGAACTAATGAAGAATGCAATGTGTTAGTAGGCAATATTGGATTTCTTAAGACGAGGAAGCCAATAAAATTTTGAATTTGAAGGGTCAAGATGGTTGTTGACGATCTAACAAGAATGCTCTGATTCAATTCCTTCTCTGATTGTTCATCCTGTTATTTGTAGACCATCTATTTTTTCAGTACCACTTTTAGTTAAGAGGAGGCAATACAAATTAACATCTGTCATCAGTTGATGAGTTTTACAGGGACTGTTCTTCATCACAATACACAAAACCAGGCTGCAATTACACAGAGGGAGGGTATGTGAAAGCAGACCTTAAGCCAGAAGTTATCTCAGCCTGCTGGCTATGTTCCCACTCATGCCTGGCTGGCACTAACAACTGTGGGAAATAGTTGACAGCCCCATCAGATTTAGGCTCCGCAGGAATCCATCTCTGAAAGCCAAAGTGCTTCAGAGATCCTCTGGTGGGAATTTAGAGACAAAGAGAAAAACAGCTTGCACTGTTCCCGTTATTTGCAAAACAAAGCATTTAATATAAGAATACCAAAATGCAACCACTGCACATCTTAGATGAATACACATATTTAGAATGGCTTCCCATCTTTTCCTAGATCTCCTTCAATATCAGTTTGGTGTTGTGGTTAAGGCACCAGACTAGAAACAATGATGATTTCTAGTCCTGTTTTAGGTAGAGAGTCAGTAGGGTAACTTTGGGTCAGTCCTCTCTCTCAGCCCCAGAGAGGACACAATGGCAAACCACTTCTGAACTCTTGCCAAGAAAACTGCAGTGACTAATCCAGACAGTCAACTAGTCAACACTGACTTGAAAGTGCACATAAATAGACATGCACATTTCACCTATGAAAATTAACATTTTCATCGTATTTCAGTCTACAGTGCAAAACTCTGAAGAATGGTATTAATACAACATCTCTGAAATATTAACATTACAGCAGGATGTTCTCATTTATCCATTTCCATATCTATTTGTTCATAAATTGGTAATTAGTAAATTGATTATAAAATGCCATCGATTATAAGACGCACCCTTGTTTTTCTAAGTTTGAAATAAGTTTTCGTTTAATTGCAGCATCAAAGTGAATTCTATTCCAACTGCACAGCAGCCAGAGCCGTCCGAAGGGCAATCGTGGGGTTAATAAGTAGGCCCCACCCACCACTTGCCCATGCTCCAAACACTTATTCTTGAACCAGCCTGGCAGCAGCTGCAGCAATGGCTGCTAGTTCACCCCCACCTTCTATTCGTGAGACCTTGGTTGAATATGCACAGCTTCCCGGATCATACTCTGGTAACACGTCATCAAATATAAGATGCACCTTAAACACAGAGACACCAAAATATGAAAAAACATGCGTCTTATAATCAATGTCAACAATATCTCTGTTTAAGAAACAAAAGTTACTATTTCTATTCTATTTATGAAGGCCTCTATTCATCTTCCAACAAACATATATGGAAGTCTACTGTAAGCTTTCCTGCTCAGTATATGAAATTTAAAATTGTTAGAGGTAGGGATGATGTACAATGCCTTATTGTTTATATGCTTATTTGGGCATATAATAATTATATGGGTTTGTTTTTTTGTTTAAAAAATTAAATATTTTATTTCCTAACATTCTACTTTTCCACAATCCTCATGCAGCAAATACCATTTAAAAAAAAGTTATTTTAATTCTGGCTCAAAGTATTGGCAATTATTGTTGTGCACTGTGGGCAGGCAGACAAATGAACACACACGATGGTTGAACAACACAATGTTTATTGCATGGAACATAAACCGAGACAAGGGAGCTCAGGCTCCATGCCTCCTTAAAACTTGCATTCAAATGTCCTAGTCCGGGCGATTGGCCAATCACGGTGTGGAACACTTCTTCACTTGGCTCCCCTTGGTTCCCCCAAGTTACTGTCTCTTAGCCAATGTCCGCTTGTGGTTTTTCCTGCACTGCCAGCCGTGGAACATAACATTTATCCTTTTAAAAAGGCAGATGCAATGAACACATTTCATTAATTGATTTCTGTATTTTGCACCCTACCGTTTCAACCTCACATTTGATCAGAGTAATTGCCTATACCAGTGATGACGAACCTATGGCATGTGTGCCGCAGCAGGCACACAGAACCCTCTCTGCTGGCATGAGAGCCAAATTGCTCCTGCATTGTCCCAGAGCTAAGCATGCTCAGAAACGAGTAGTGGCACTAGGTGATGATGTCATGGGATGATGTGCATGCTCAGAAAGAGAGTAGCGGCTCCAGAAGATGACATCATGAGCCGTGACTCATTAGTCATGACTTGTCCCAGCACTTGATGTCTAAACAGTTAGCCATCACTGGCCTATACAATACAAGCTCACACATTTTGTTTTGTTTCAGATAAAATAATTTGATAGCTTTAGAGCATCATGAACTCTTTAAATGAGGGTTCTTTTCTAATAAAGGACTGTCTTGCCCATGTGTACTCTCACAGAAAGAGAAATCTACACTGAAATTAAATAATAATAGGATTTTTATAATGAAAATTTAGGACCAAGGATGTATTAGAGACTATTAAACTCCTGAAAGTTCATTTCTGCCAAATATATTTTACTAACATGAACCCATGTGTGAGTGGGCAAAGATTGAAAATAAAATGAAATATTTTTTTCTTGCCTTGTCAAATATAATCAAGGATTAAGATACATTTCTTGTGTCTTTGGAACAATTTCAAAAGCAAATTCCTTTTCCTCAAACTACTTGAGAACTCATAGCAAAAAGTACAGAATAATTTATTTGCTTACCATATCTAAAAAGTATTAGTAATTTCCCCCATTCAATCTTTCGCCATTTTGCCAAGGACACAGAATATTAGTGGGGTGATAGCTTTAACTCAACATTTTCCCCTTCATTTGTCAATTTAAAGTAAAGGCAAGTAATGTTTTTTGTGACCAGATACTTTGTGACATCCATAGAAATCAAAGGATTCTTTGTTTGATTTACAATTGTTCTTTTACCCAGGTCCTGTAATGAAGATCAGAGGGGACTTGCAAAAAAGCTTTATTCTGGACACCATATGATACCCTTCTAGAACCTGGTGCCTTCTGGAACGTTAGTACCACAACTCCCATTATTCCAGCAGACTGAGTAGCATTCAGGCAAGCTAAGACTGAAGTCATGAGGGTTTATTATTTCTTGTCCCTTCATCTCTATAGATTAAATGAATATGCACCTTTGAAAAAAATTGGGAAATTTACCTCAGAAAGTAAAGCTTTCTATAAAGTAAGGTAGAAAAATATTCTCTTTTCACAACAATGTAAAGTCACAGCTGCCAATTCTATAGCTGATATTGGGCTTCAGATGCTTCAAGTTCTTCTCAAGAATCTAGAACATTATAATGTATTGGTATAATAAATCAGTGTGGATCCAAGCAGTGGGGCTTTTTGCAATTGATTGATAGAAAATTTGTCAATATGCAAGTTTTCTCTGTACCATCCATTGGTATGGTACCCAATGTGTCCTGGGCCTGGGATCACTACACTACAGCCAGTTTATCCCACAATCTCTCAATTTCAGTTTCCAGATCATGATATTTTGTCATCTTCTTCAATTCTATCTTCTTCTCAACTATTCCTGGTATTGTCACATCAATTATTTCCACTTTCTACTTTTCAACCACAGCTAAATCTGTTGTGTTATGTGCCAAGACTTTCCAGTTTGTATTTGCAAATTCCACAATATTTCAACTATATGTTCCCACCAATTTTTCATTTACTAGCACATTATAATGTTTACAGTGTGATTTTGGTGACTCTGTTATGTTGTTGTTTATAGTCAGTTTGAGCAAGTTTCTTGCACGAACTGAGTATATGATCTACTGTTTCTTCTGCTTCTTTGTACAATCTGCACTTTGAATCATTTGATGATTTTTTTTCAGTTATTTCAGCTTTAAAATGAATTCATTGGAATAGTTTGATGTTGAGCAGTTAAAATAAAACCTTCCATTTTTTAATCTTCCAATTGTAAGCCACTTTTATCTTTATTCACTTTTTTCTCAATCTTTTGTAGAAATTGGCTACATGATGCATATAATGTACCACAATATCAGGTATTGTCAACTTTTTCCACTGTTCAATTTTGTCTTTAGCAACTCTCTAATTCTCTGTATGCATTCTGTACTAATCACATTTTTAATTTGTTCATGTTTGATGTTATCCTACTGTAACATGCCTAGATATTGCATCCTGATGGTTCTTGATGGTTTGGCCATTAAGTGGCCATTTCAATTCCATTATTGTTTGTGATTTTACTTGATTTATTGCTACTGTGGCATATTTGTTTAGGCCAATTGCTATGTCTTGCTGAAAATTGTTATAGTATTGTCAATGACTATATTTTGATTTTTGATTTACCATCCATATAAAGTAAATGTGAAATTTATTTAGTATCTCTTGCCCTTTGATAGCTAACACCTGGTTTTCTTCAAAATCACTTAAAATGAACATAGCGATGACAAATAGTAAAGGTAATAGTGAGTCACTCTGGAAGATATCTTTCCTGATGTTAACAAGCCCATATTTTTCATTTCCAACCACCAATTCTGAATTCAACTGCTTCGTTATCTTTTCTAGAAATACTCTAAAGTTTTTACTGACACAGAAATTAGAGCAGCAGAGTTATGTTAGTTCAGTAATACTTTTATAGGAGTGCTCCAGAGCACCCATGAAAATATATGGTTGTTACTTCTTTGCTTTCTGGAGAGAAAAAATCCCTGCTTATAAATAGAACAGCTTCTTAGTAGTATTTTTAAGTGTTGCTTTCTCTGTACAGAAAACAAATTGAGTGTAGGTTTATTGGTCAGTGCTGCTAGACACTTTAATGACTACAGAATTTCCTCCCATAATTAGAAACCCTTTGCTCACTAGTAGACCACCCCTAAATTTCTCCTACCAGTAAGTTTTTATTCCTCTCTTGTTCAATATAAATCTCACAGCTGAGATTTTACACAGCTGAAAAAAAGAGCCATTTTCATGCCAAGAATGACATTGCAAGTCCACTTTCCACTGGTATTTTTTGATACTGTTATTTCTTCAATGAAATAAAGACAAGGGGGAAGTTCATGCTCTCAGGAGAAGAGAAGTAGAACAAAGAGAACTGCTACTGGTTCAGAGTAATATGCTATCAAACATACTTTGGTAATTGCCAGGAGCAAGATAAGTGTTGAACTTTGTCTGTATTGTTATATATGGACTAGAATTATGGTTGTTCAATCATTTATGACATTTCATGCCACAATGGATTCATGCCGCAATGGTCTAAGGTGTTCTTCCCTCTGGTGGAGAACTGCACATACTGCTCACAACAAGAGCCCCCTCTGGATAAGTTTGCTTCTGTCTGGTGATGACATCATATAGCTCAGAAAGCGCCATGCTGACATTGGCATCAGGTGGAATATAAACAGCTATAATAATGATCATAGTGATTTCTCTGGGCAGATAAATCAACATCTGGGGAGCAATAGGTATAAGCTACTCTCCTGTTAAAACATTAGTCATTATGTATATAAATACAGAGTCCTTCTCCCTTGTTCTTTTCAGAGTTGTCATTCCTGTTGGACCGATAGATGACCGGGCTAGTTAACCCCACTGCTGCATCAGGTACAGTTGAATTTAACCAGGTCTCTGTGACAACCATCACACAGCTTTCACAGAGGACCCTGTTTGCTTCCAACTAAAGTTCTAGTTCTTCGATTTTGTAGATGAGGGGTCTGGCATTTGTCAGAAAGACAGTAGGCAGTGCTGGTCTGTGGGCCTGCTCCTGAAGCTGAGCCAGCAGACCAGATCTGCAGCAGCGTTTTTACTTTCGCTCCTTCCACTTCCATTTATGCCTTCCTGACCTGACAACAATCCATGGAGATCCTGGAGGCCTCACTATGCAGTTCGGTATGTTGTAAGACTGCTGAAAATTGCTGGTAATCCCCAACTGACTTGCGAGCCCGATGTTTATCAGCTCTACACGGGTGTAGGAAACCTTTGCCCCTTGCGTTGCACTGTGCACACATCTCTACACATACATTATTCCAAGCACCAGACACCAATACTAGGAGTTTGGGGCCACAGTGTGTTAATGTGCCGCCATCTTATTGCTGTTCCCAACTTATTTGTTAAGCATTTTGAATTTATTGTTGCTGAATTTAAACTTAATTTCTGTGCAGTTATGCATGCATAAAAAAGTTTATAATATCTCCCTCATTTTCTATAACTGCTAAGCGATGCCTAACGGCAAACCAAAAGCAGTGATCACTTCCTAACAAATAGGTGAAATGCTGGGGTTTACCAGCTCAAGCAGATTTTCAAAGGTAATTTACTAGGTCCCTGGAAAGCTGTCTTGATGCTTTGCCTCAAATATCAATCGTAATACCATATGAAACCATCACTTGAAGTGATGTGCTGGAAAGCATCTATCTTGTAAAGCCTCAAGACTGGAACAATTCTACTTCAGCCGTGGCTTTTGTACATATACTATAGATCACAAAGGATTAGAGAAGCAGTTAAAGTGAAATATAATGACTGTTCCAATATATACTATGCCATGCAGTTTTGTTTCATAGATCTGTTTTTGTCTGATGATTTGATCAAATATTCTTCAATTAAAATCACCCTACTGCAGCTATGCAAAGCACCATTACATGTGGCCTATGGTTTGTCTACCTGTGCCTTAGAGGCATCATCCCCAAATGAACTTGTGGAACACTGAATATAGACTATTAATTCCAGTCTTTTTTGAAAGAATCATATGTAACAGAAACTGCATCTTCAAATCCCTTCATCTATTTCTTTGAAATTGGACAAATTCTGTCTCATCAGTAGAAACGCCTGTAAATGTCACCCCATTATGTAAAAATAAAAAGTCAGAGTCATTTGTAGCTTTCCTGTGCTAGTCAATGAAAAGCCTGATTCTCATTTCCGACTCAGATATCAAAATCAAGTAGACAGCTTTGCTTCAGTCTGGATCATAATAGGCTATTTTACAAAGCACAAAACTAGGACCAAATAAAACATTATAGTCAATGTACATGCTTTGTAATTTGTAATATAATATAGACTAGTGTTTCACAGCTGCAAGTCCATTTGTGTGGATTTCAACTTCCATAATTCCCCAGCCAGCATGCTGACATAGACTGTGGTCTATATATGTAGTGTCCCTTTAACTATTTAGAGAAATAACGCCATTTTATAGATGATATTAAAATATCAGGACTTGGAAGAAGTCATATACTATATTGTTATAAATGTCAGTGACATATTATAATGTCTGAAACAAGGACCTGCCTTTTCTGATGCCTTTTTCTGATGCCTTTGTCTTGAATTTAGACCACTCAACATCATAATATGAATGCATATACAAGCATATACTCTCTCTACGTATGGCTACAGCAGCAAATTTGCAAGTGAGCAAAATTCAGGGATTTAAACAAAACTCTAAGAGCTTTAACTTTAATTTTTAACTCTGTACTTAAAATTGTAAAGAGCATGCATGCAATGGATGGCCATAGAAATCAATGGCTTCATTGAGGCTGAACTGTTAGCAGTAAAAGTGAACAGCTGTCTTTGTGGGTAGTATATTATATTAGATAATAGCCACTCAAATGAAATGTGAGATAGGTATTTCTGGATATAAAGACACTCTTTCCCCAAAAATGATGTATGGTTTGAAAGTAGAAGGATTTCAAAATTCTTGACTCCCAAATTTTAAAGCACATTCACCTTTCTCACAGTAAGATTATGTGTGATAGAAAAACAGACCAACCCATTTTTTTAACTAACTGTAAGGTAGGGAACTCCCAAAATAAGCTTTGTTAATGCACTTCCGAGATTTTAGTTCGTTCGAAAGGGGATGTAGGGACGAGGTACGGACATTAGAAGAAAAGACGTGTGCAAATGCTGGTCACAAAATGAAAGCTGGCTCAGATGCCAGATGTTGCCCTGTATAAGCCAGCAGATCTAACCTGGTTTAAACGGGCTCCCATTTTCCTTGAATACCAGACCTGGATAACAAGGTTAGCCATTCGGGTTTGGTCTGTTGCCTATCACTTCTTGCTATGGAAGTTGGCTAAATCATTACATAAGATTCCTAAAAGTCAGTCCAGACGGTCGTTAAGCGAGCTGGCATAAGGGAAGGCTGCCTGTAGTTGTAGGAAGCACCAAGCCGTTTGAGAGGCTTCAAGGGAGACAAGGCCAGAAGTGGGTTTTTTTTGAGAGATGAATTCACGAGTCTAGTCCTCTGTGAGGCACTGGCCATTTTTTAACGTGACATTGAAATCACGTAGAGCCGCCTGTCTACAGTTGAAGAATAAGTGTCCCTAAAGTTACATTTCTATTCATTTAAATGTCTGGCTTTCCACAAACGAAAATAAGATAAAAGCTCACGATGGTCCCTTCGCTCAGAATGCCGCTTAAGGAAGCTCTCCGCCGCTTTAATCGATGGGGCATATATATATATATATATATATATATTTGTTGCCCTGTGAAATTATGGGTTTTCTTCCTGGGCAGGAGTGTGTCATTTC
>JANHFO010007686.1:177349-191302 GCA_032468095.1 Pareas carinatus
GGAAGGAAGGAAGGAAGGAAGGAAGGAAGGAAGGAAGGAAGGAAGGAAGGAAGGAAGGAAGGTGGAGAGGAAGAGGGAGAGGAGAAGGAAGAAAGGATTGTAAAATGGATAGAAAAGGTGAGCAATGATCCCTATAGTCTGATTTCTTTGGATACTCTCCTAAAACACCTCTTTCTTTATATGGTAAAAATTACACACACAAAAATCAGGCCATTACAATGCACCTTTTGCTAAGTTAATTTGATGGCTATAACAATTCTATTATTACTGTCATCTCAGCTTTGGCCATCTTTTTTCTGTTTAGAAGGGTAGAAATATATAATCTGAGTAATATCCACATTCTCCACTTTGCTAAAAAGTCTGACATCAAATTTGAAAGTTGTTAGAAGAAAATTCCAGCTGAGGTTTCTTCCAATACCTACTCATTTTATTCTTAAGTCTTGCATGATTATTTAAAGTGTGTTTATGCCCCAATTAAGCTGATTCCAAATGTGAGCAGAATTAGAAAGGATTGATTAATGAAATCTTCCCAACCAGATCCTCTCCAAATTAGTAAGGTTCTAGTGAATGGGAATAGTAGAATTGTACTCCCAACACATCTGGAAGACAAGAATTGGGAAATACTTCATTGTTGTATTTTGTACATAAATACTAAATAAATACTCTCTCCTCTCCCCTCCCCTCCCCTTCCCTCCCCTCTCCTCTCCATCCAAAACAATGTAGGATAGGATATTTTGTCACATTTGGTTTTATTGTCAAACAAGTGAACTCTTGTATGCTAATACAGAAGTAAAATCCAAGAGTTATTAATGGGGAGGAGGAGAGAAAGGGGAAGGAGAAGGGGGATCAGAAATCAGAAAATTGCTAGATGTGTTAAAGAATAAATTTATTTCAAAGGTCAATGAAGATGCACGGTTGACTAGATCCATTATATGGTCAAACCTCTACTTTAGAAGTGCTAAAGTTAGACTCTGATTGCTTATGCAAAGTTACTGAAATGATCAAGAACTACACCATGAAGTTTGCTTTTGGTGATACTCATTTTGACAGAAATACTTTGTAGTGTTATATGTAATTAAATTCCAGTGAAGGCAATGAGACTTGAAACTACATAGCTACACAGACAAAACTGCAGCCAAAGCTTTCATCATTAAAATATAGCTTTATGCCGTTACGAAGATCTGAAAAAAAATTGCTTGCAGACACAAAATGTATGCCATTATAATAGTCGCTAGTGAATTTCAGTGCTGATGTCTCAGAAATCTAAAATTTATTGCTTTCTTTTTCTCTTGCTTTATATGCTTGCCAGTCTGAGATCCAATCAACATGTACATACAAATAGTTAACAATAGCAGTAGCAGTTAGACTTATATACCGCCTCACAGTGCTTTATAACCCTGTGGTTATACAGAAATCATCATATTGCCCCCAACAATCTGGGTCCTCATTTGACTGACCTCAGAAGGATGGAAGGCTGAGTCAGTCTGTTGCTAGTGGGACTCGAACTGCTGAACTAACTGGCAGCCAAATGTTAACAGAAGTAGAATGCAGTACTGCACTATAACCATTACACCACTATAGCTCCTAGTTGAAGAGCCTTCAAAAAGTAGATCACATTGAATGCCCATCTCTAATTCACAGGTTTGCAAACCAATGCCATATGAATGCATGTTTTTAAATCAATTTTGTGCGTCTCTACAATGGAAGCCGTTGTGCGACCAAGCTTGGTCAATATGGAAAAAATCTGGACAAATAAGGATATCTTAGATGGGGAAGGAAAACTGAAATCTAGACTAGCACTGGAAAATCAGGATATGAAATTTACATGGTGGTCATATATGCAATTTAAGAAATAGATATGATATAGATGCAAAAACAGAAGAATTTGAAATTGGTATGACACAAGTTGAATAGAATAGAATAGAATAGAAATTTTATTTATATTCCGCCCTTCTCCTGAAAGACTCAGGGCGGCTTACAGGCAATAAAAACACAATACAACATACAAACTAAAAACATGTTTAAAACATTAAATAGTGCCTGATTACAAGGGGGAGCAATAAAAATGATTTCCAATAATAAAATAATAAAACTATTAAAAATAATCTAACTCCACTTTAAATTTTAAATGCAGGAGGACCCCGGCGTGGCTATTCCAAATCAGCCTGCTGGAACAAATGGGTCTTCAGGGCATGGCGTAAGGTCCAAAGGTCAGAGATCATTTGTATAGCAGGGGGAAGATCATTCCAGAGGGTGGGTGCTGCCACAGAAAAGGCTCTCCCCCTGGGGGTTGCCAGCTGACATTGTTTGACTGGTGGCACCCTGAAGAGGCCCGCTCTGTGGGAGCGTGCGAGTCGGCGGGAGGTATCAGTGAGTTGAATGCAGTCCTGCAAATAACTAGGCCCTATGTCATGGAGCGTTTTAAAGGTGGTTACCAAAACCTTGAAATGCACCCAAAAGACCACAGGCAGCCAGTGCAGCTCACACAGGAGTGAGGCTATGTGGGCAAAACCACTCACTCCGAAAATCTCTCACTAGGTAGTTAATGTCCATGATGAAAAAAAGAAAAGAAAATGTATGATTTTTTTTGTTGAGTAGAAGAATAGAAGACGAGCAAGTGAAAGAGACTATGAAAACGTAGTTGAACAAATTTGGATATCCTATTGATATGATAGATGAAATAGTTTATGAGAAAAGAAACTTAGGATGGCAAAGGCTGTTTCATATAAAGAAAATTTATATAGCATGTTTTATAGATGGCATATGACACCATTTAAATTGTCTAAAATGTGTAAAGAAGTGCCTGATAGACGTTGGAAGTGCAAGAATAATTGAGATACATATTATCATATGTGGTGGACATGTACATATGCTGAAAAGTTTGGAAAAGACTACATAAGTGGTTGGAAGAAATGATGAAAATACAAATAAATTTTAAACCTGAAATGTTTTTCCTAGGTATTGTACCAGAAAATTTTAATAAGCAATATTTATATTTGACTGTACACATACTTACAGCAGTTAGGATTGTTTTGCACAGAATTTAGTGGGTCAAAAGTATCTAAGTTCTGATTCTGCATTTCGTCATGGATACACAGAAAGGTTTCTTAGCTTTTCTGGGTATCCAACTTGTTTGTTTATAAAGTTTATTAGCCAATATTATGACCTAGAGCTAAACTCCAGAAACCAGATGCTAAAGTCTTACCTCACTCTTTACGTGCATGGTAGCCAGCTGTAAGGTACTAATTGATTTATAGCCTAGGTGGCTGTAAAAATTCTTCCGCTCGCTAGAAACTCGCAGATGAATATTTATGGCCACAATAAAGTCTGACTTGAAGATGTGCTGTAAATTTCAGCATCCACACAAAGTTTTTAAGCCACAGAGTTCAAGCTAAAATCCCACCCTCACAAACCACAACATCCAGATGACAAGAATCAAACCATGATCCACGATGAGATGCAGAATAACAGGAAAACACGGAAGTCAGGAATAAGCAGGAAACAGTCATTCTGGAAAAGCAAACATTGTCCTTTCACAAATCCCGTTCTTTAACCCTCCACTGATGTTGGGGCTGTTAATACCACCCCTGGAGATGGCCAACAGGTCAGTCAATTGCCTCCTGTTGAGCTTCTCTCCTTTCCCTGTGTCACATCCTTGCATCAGGGATGGGGGCCAGATGACCAGTTTTCTTGCTGGTCTTTATAGCTTTTCTTGTTACATTTTTGTCTCCGAGGTTATCACTTTATTTGACACCAAGTTTGCACTGAGGGATCAAAGTGAAATATATATACAAACTGCTGAGTTAAGTTTCTTCCCCGCTTTTATTGCAGTAAAATATTCTGAAACACCTCATAATTCTTCTACCTGTTTTGTATTTGTTGAAAGGCTTCAAAGTTATAATCAATCTGCCAAACAAATATCATTGAAGAGAAAAAGCATTTTTCGTGCTTTGTGAAACCTTTAACTCACCAAGAATTTGGCGGGGGTGGGGCGAGGGAAGTGGAGTCAGCATGTGAATGAAGATTAGCAAGGATTTATAATGGTAAATGTAATTCTTTCCTACTCATTGAATTGGTTAAAATTCAAGGTCCTTGAAACTGTATTATCTTTTGAATAAAACAAAAGAGAAAGGAAGATAAGTCTGTATATTAAACATTTTCTGCAAAGAAATAATACATCTAACTCTGAATTAGATATGAGACTGTGTGGCAGAGAACTGGTAGTACTTCTCATTAATGTGCAAAAATGAGGATCTCCTTGTTTCTCCTACAAAATCCATGTTTAAATTTACAAAGTGAAAAGCAACCTAAAATCCTTCTTATAGGTTTATGTAAGATTTATATAGAATCTTTTTTTTAAAAAAAGATTTAAAAAAGAAATCTGGTTTCCATTCATCGTCGTTGCCATGAATTGTAAATGATATGTACCACAATAATGCTTTCATTTCTCCTGGCTTGCATTTTGTTCTGAACATGCATGAGTCATCACATGAGAATCATCAAACAGTTTGTTTGTTTATTCTTATTCATGGATTCATTTATTTTAGTTCGTTATGTAATCAATTTTCATGCCCCCTCAACTCCAACTGATTCTGAGCGGCTGGCAAAAACAAAGAGCAACATAAGAAAAACTAAATGCCGTGAGGTAAACCAGAACAAATTACAGAAATTAGTATAAAAATAATTAAAGATGGCAATCCTGTAAAATATCAAAATACAAATTATCACACAAGAGAGTCCCATCCACCCTATCTCAAGGTTAGGAGACAAGTCAGTCTTCAAGATCTTGCAGAATGCAATCCTGGAGTGAGAGATAAACAGATTTTGAAAAAAAACAAAAACCACCTCATTTGTCATGGCATTGTTCAATAGAAAAGACCTGAAGAACACCAACTCTGTCAGCTCACATGAATCAAAATTTATTGACGAAGTCAGTAAAACCAGCATTTTGACTCACACCCAAAAGCAACCAGTGCATATCATGGAGCAAAGGTGTCTCATGGTCACATTGTTGCATTCTGGACCGGATGAAGTTCCTGAGTGTTCTTCAAGAACAACCCTATGTAGAGAATGTTTTAATAGTTGACTAGAAGTTGTAAGACTTACAAGGCTGTTACTGCCTATATGGCGGTATACACAATATTCCTAGTAAATACAATGTTATACTAGAACAGGGGTGTCAAACTCAGTTTCATTGAGGACCCTTGCCACCACTGCAGCTACCAAGGGCCACCTCTCCACAGCTGCCATCCCGTGGTCCCGTGGCAGCCACTGACTCCCCAGCACTGCCACCGCCCCAGGGAAATGCCCAACTCACCTCAAAGGTGGCCCTATGGGCCACATCCAAGGAGGCCACAGGCTGGATCTGTCCCATGGGCCTTGGGTTTGACACCCCTGTACTAGAAAAACAAAATGATGGATTAGTGAACAAATGAGTCCAGAATTCTCACTCGTGGCATGTATTACCAGGCTTAAATTACGAGGCTATTTAAAACACATTGAGCAAATACCCAGCTCTTTTGAAAAGGCTTTAATCAAGGAAAGGTGGAAGGAAACAGAAGAAGAGGGTAGCCAGCTTCAAGTAGATAGAATCATTTGCAGTGGCACTGAGTGCACCATCGGAAGACTTGAAATAATAGTTTAGGGAGAAAATTCATGTGATTGCTTGAAGTCGTAGTATAATAAATAATCTTATTCAACCAGCAACAAAAACAACAGAATTCAAGTCATCATCCACAACCAAAGTGCTATTGAGGTTTTCATACCAATTTACACATGTGCCAGGTTCAATTCCCACCTGTTTCAAATACCTGAAGGAAATGCTAGGTCTTCACAGTCTTTCAGAATGCCAAGAGGATTGGGGCCTTATGAATCTCAGATAGAAGGCTGTTGGAAATGGTCTGCCTTCTAGGTCCCACTAGATAACATTGCTTAATAGAAGGGGCCGCAAAGATCCTCACCTTATGTGATCATGAGGAATGGTGATATAAATATACTACTGCAGCCATTTCTGAATTGTAAATGTAAATCTAAAATGTAAATGTCTTATAACAATGCTTCCTAACCTTGGCAAATTTAAGCGGTATGGACTTCAACTCCCAGAATTCCCGAGCCAGCAACTTCCAAATTCTGGAAGTGGAAGTCCACACTGCCTAAAGTTGGCAAGATTGAGAAACACTGTCTTATAATACAGTTTAGGGCTTACTAAAAACTTGCAAGATTCCCATTTAAGATTTTTGTAAGGCCAGTCTCAATACCTTCTTACCCAGTTGCAGGGAAGTCTTTAACAGCCTAATAGAATAAAACGGCTTTCTAATATTTCTCAATCTCAATCACAACTTGATTATGTGCCAGATCTCTTTCAGATGCTGAGGTCATGCTGAGAATAGAAATAAAGAAAGTGATAGCTCCACGTATACACTATTTGTTTCAGTGCAATATGCAATGCTTCTGTGAATTCTATTACCCTTTGCAAGTTCCATGGAACCTCAATGTTTTGTAGGTTTTGATCAATTTGACATCTCAATATGGGATAAGCAATTAATAGCTTTCAGGTATTGCTAATCATCAATAACGAGCAACTCCAGCAGCATGGTGAAGTTATAGGATGTATATTTGACATTTTAGTTTAACAGCTTCTGGAAGGCTAGTTTGTTCGCTTTTATATGAAGAGTTTTACAAAAATTATAACAGCTGGATTAAAATTGCTTACAAATGTTAAGCATGTTTGTTTGTCAGACTGTCTTCTCCTGGTTTGCATAATGTATCTCTATGAAATATTTAAACTTGCTCATGTTTAAGAGGCCTTTAGCCCATAATTCTGCTATACATAGTAAGAAGTATGAGTGACTCATGGAAATTATTTGGTAGGATAGCAGTTTAGCAACCTTAGATTTCAATGAGGCATCATAGACAGAAACCTTATTAAGGACTTCTTCAAGAAGTGAATCCCTTTGAGTGAGAAGTTTCCCGGGTAATAATGGGTTTTCAGCATCCCTGATCCTGATTAACATAATAATAGACCATACAAACATAATGACACAATGGCAAAAGTTTTCAGTTCATTACTTTCAAATATTAGTTTTCCTTTCTGCAAGGTAAAGCCTGTAGATTAAACTACATAGAGAATGACATAAAACAAATTGGATATGATATAACCTCTATTCATAGACCATCTTGGAATTCAATCTATAGAGTCCAAAGAGTCAATTCCATGATGACCTACAAATAGAAAATACACTTATTTCATCTTTCACTTCAAAGAATCGGCTTTGTTGAGCAAAGCATGTCATCATATATCTATGAACTATTGCACAGCCAATTATTTGTTGGTTGGTTTATTGGTTTGTATCCAGAAGCATTCCTATCTATGAATGATGGTCCTCACTCAATGATTGTGTACCAGAGACTCCAAGGTCTGCAAGGGAAGCAGCGGCACGATAATATTACTGTAGGATGGGCTGACATTTTCATTTTGTTGTAAGGGAAGGTTGGAAATTGTTTTAAAAGAAAGTAATTACATTAAGCCCTGAAGAACTTAATACACTTATTTTTCATGTTTAGCAGTCCAATAAAATAAAATAAAAGCTGCACAATTACACTGTTTAATTTTCACATTTTTGTCATGAAAATTTATTAGCACAATCACAAAAATCCTCTCAGGGCTGCAGAAAGAGAATTGAGTTGCTCATTCTGGGATAAATTGTTTTACTGATACGAAGACTATTTACTGCTGCTTGTGGATACATATGAAACGTCTTCTGTAACTATTTCTAAATATCCATTAATTAATATCATATATCAAGACATTTATCTATAAAAGTATCATCACCTGGATTCTTACTGCCACACTAGATATTTTTTTTCCTTCCATTCAATCGTTTCTGATTCTCAGAGGCTGCCTGGACAAGTCCCTGCAGTCTTCTTGGCAAGCAATGTATTTCAGGGATAGTTCGCCATTGGCTCCTTCCTAGGCCCAAGAGAGAGTTACTGGTCCAAGATTACCAACCGGCTTCATGCTCAAGGCATGAATAGAATCCATGGCCTCCTAGGTTTTAGACAGTTGTCTTAACCACTGCACCAAATTGGAAAGTACTAACATGATATAATACTGACAAAGTAGCAACAATGGTGCATTGGAAGATCTGCAAGAAATATAATTTGGCTGCAAGCAAGAACTGGTGGGACCATAAAATAGACAAAGTTATAGAAAATGAAGAGGTGAAACTGCTCATTGATTTTAGAATCCAAACAGACAAGCACCTACCACATAACAGCCCGGATTTAACAATTGTTGATAAGAAAGGCAAAAAAGTCTGGATAATGGATGTGGCAGTCCATGGAGACAACAGAATAGAAGAGAAAGAACTGGAGAAGATTACAAAATACAAAGACCTACAAATAGAACTAGAATGCCTGTGGCAAAGACGAGCAAGGGTAGTCCCAATAGTCATAGGCACCTTGGATGCAATTCCAAAACAACTGGAGCACCACTTGAATACCATCGCCATTGACAAATTTGCCATCAGTCAATTGCGAAAGGCAGCTTTATTGGGAACAGCTTTCATCCTGTGACGGTATCTGTAACACCATCAAACATCCACATCTCCTATCTCAGGTCCTTGGTAGGGACTCAATAGGTAGACAAAAATACCAAACTCAGTCTGAATAGACAGTGTGATGAACAACAACAATAATAATAATATTGCAATACCAGGTGATGCATGGATTGAAAAGAAACAGCTAGAAAAAAATCACCAAATATCGTGATCTGCAAATCAAAGTTGAGAGACTAGGGTGGAAGAAATCAATGGTTGTGCCAATAGTAATAGGATCCATTGGAGCAATACCCAAAGGACTGCCTAAATACCTGGAAATTCTGAACTTATCAGACCTGAATATCCTGACTTTGCCAAAAACCACCTTACTCAGAACTGCCTACATACTCAGACACTACCTTAACCATCCTTGATTAGTTTTTACCAGCTCCAGACTGTGAATCAAATTGAAGATTGATCAAATAATAATTTGTATCCTTCATACATCTTTAAAAAAAAAAAATAGAGTTCATTTATCTTTAAAATAATCAAATGAGCTACAATTAAACTGATAACCCATGATCTCCCAGTTTCTACCCTTGATGCCTTATACCAAACTGACTTTTCATTACTGATCAGATGTTTTCAGCTTTCAGTTTGCCAGGATTAAGTATCTTGTTTGATGTGGATTTTGAGGAACTATGAATCAAAAAGATCTGACAAGGTATGGTGCTTTCCAAAACCCTGCATTCAAAATCATAATAAAATTTTAATCCTGGAAAACTTTAATCCTTAAACATTTCATGCTGCAGAGAAATGGCCGTGAAAGGATATAAAAGGACATTATGGAAACAAAAGTTTTGATGTCATTTAATAGTAATATATCAACAATTGTATTTTAAATATCATTTTACATTACACAAATTGGAAATAGACTTAAAATCATATATTTTAGATCATTTTACTATCCTTGCTTCTGTTTTTTTCTTGTCTTCCTTTGACACACCATGCTTTTCCTATTTTTCCCCACCCCCCAAGGATGGTTAGGTTTGGCTATACATTTACCAAGTGACTTTGGGTGGTTCACAAAACTTTGAATCCTCCCAATAAGATAAAAATCTACAAAATTGTACAAGCATGATTGCTTGTTCAGTATGATTTTAGAGTTTTGCTGGGATCAGGAACTCATGTCCTGATCTATTGTATTAAATCTAGAAAATAAACAGACTTGTGTTCATTATTCATCATAAGTCATTTAAAAAGATAAAGGGATTATAATTCATTGCTGATCCCAAAACATCTATATGTGACATAATCCAGACATAGCATTTATATATGCTAAATAATTTACAGAGCAATTCAGTAAAAGAAAAATTCAAAGTGGGGAAAATCTAGTTTTTCCTAGCCCTTGATGGCAGCATAGACAGTAGAGATACTTTCTTCTTCATCTCTTCACTTTGAAAAGCATTTTGAAAAAAGCTCCCTCTTATTTCAATCAACTAGAATATTCTACTTTGGCCAGCATCCTTATGCATTGCTCAGAGGAGTTTCCAATTTTGCTTTCTTTGAACAGCAGTTGTCTACCTAATACTGCTGCATGGTTGTGAAATTGATCGCCCCTTAAAAACATTACAAGTGTGTTGAGATATGTTTACAATGTCTAGATCCAGCCTATAGGAGTGAGGTTTAAAATCTGGAAAATAACAAGTTCGACTTTGTAATTGAAGTTGCATCCATATTCAAAGGGCACAGGGCTTCAATTATGATGCCATTCTCTATCTTGCAGATTTTGATATACATACATATACTCCACAGATATCTGTGTTTGGATCCTGTTTATAATGTTTGGAAAGGTCCAATGTCCAACTAGTTTGTACATCACCCAAGAATATAGAAAGAATGCAGAGATAATTGAACTACTTAGAAACAACTATTGGAATTTTAACTAATTCGTTGACAATTGAATTAATAGAATAGGCTAGATTTCTTTATTTTTCTGAAGCAGTCCTGCTTTGCTTGCATTCTTATTTCTAGACTGAAATATGAATTGACCCTATGAAGTCGTGAAATTTCTGACTGAAACCTTACTACTAACTGTAGGTACCATTTATTTACCCCCCTAAAAATATGTATTTTTAGTTAAATAAAGGTCACAAAATGCTGTTTAAATCAGTCACAAGGCAATGATATTTCACTTGGAAGGGGGCAGTGAAGCATTAATGCTTTTGGTTGAGTGTCCCAGAAATTTTGAAGAGAATGGGGACTGGGTTTTTTGCTATAAAAATTTATTCCTGTCTAACTTCAGGACAATGGTTCTTTGTTATTTTCTGACACATTCTTCTATAAGACCAAAAGACTGAGTAAATGTTATTTTCTACTTTGAACACAAAGAAAACCACACTTTTATTTTAGAACAGACTAATGACAAAATAGAATATCTCTCATCTTGAAAGTTCTTTTTAAATACTATAATTCAGCATTGTAATATTTTAATAATTATTTAATTAATTAGGGTGAAGGTAGAAAAAAATATTTCTTTGACTGGCTAAACTTACTCAGCTTTGAACAAGAAATTCAGCTTGGCTGATCTGAAACCAGTTGTTTAAAGTTGATTAAGAAAGCACCATGAAGATGGACCATGGATATGTGAGCAAGAAACTTCACGTTTCCAGGGGATGATGCAACATACTACATATGATATAATGTGATGAAACTGAGCTGTGTCAAACAGCGAATAGGGAAACCTATATAACTGGTTTTTTAAAAAAAAAACATGAAACATTCTAAAGGAAAGGAAAAAGGATATTGAAGTCCATGATTTCTGTTCTACCTTACTATCAAACACTACATTTAGTCTGAAATGGGTACAGTCTAACATGTTTTGACTGTTGATTGTTGTACATTACGTAATTGATATGCCTTCTTTTTGTGCTAATTTGTGGATTGGAAGCTAGTCAACAATAAATAATAATAAATAATAATGACATTGCCAAATTCACCTTTGATCAATTGCAAAAGATAGCTTAACTTGGAACAGATTACATACTGCAATGGTATCTATAACAAACATCCAGGTCTGCCTATCCCAGATCCTTGTGAAGGACTTGGTGCTAGGCAAAAATGACAAATTCAGTTTAAACATCTGCCTGACTGCAATGAACCAAAATAACAATGACTAAATGCTGATAGCGGTAACAACTGCTAAGCCGGTCTCCCCTCTGCATCACACCGCAGTGGTGTAATGAACTTGGCATAGCAGTTGCCTATTTACACTGTTTTGTTCATGCAGAACTTTACTATATCCTCTACTGCAAGCTGGTTTTAGTATTCATAGGCTTTGTGCATCTTATTAAAACCATTCCTCACAGAAAACTTCACAAAAAGTCGATAGAATCATTGAAATCAATCTATTTATGAATGAATCAAAGAATATGAATGTTTCATGCAGTCAGTAGTCACCCTGGTTGTTTCATTACTGAGGAAATATTACTGCAAACAGAACATTTTCTTCTGCTTTATTATACACAGATCCCATTGATTCAACTTTCTGTGAGAGTGGAGCACTTCCAGATACTGGGTTTCTCGGCAAATCCTTTCAAGTTCCTTTTTAAAAATGTGTTTGCTTTTTAGTTTCCACCAAGCAATGTGATTCTTATTCTATACAATAAGGTAACCTCTCTGTTGATAAGGCACAGTAAATTACACCTGCTTTGCTATATAGCGAGGGCAAAACAGCAAAAGGCATTACCGTATATCTATATATTATAATCTACTGTATATAAAAGGCATTACTTTATGTCTATTGTCTAGGTTTTTTTGTAAAATAAAAATGATTCCAAAGGAGAATATTTATAAAATTTTCAACTGGAAACTGGTGGAGAGGGTTGAACGTCACTCAGTGCTGCAAAATTTGATTTGTGCAATCTATACAAAAAGATCATACAGATATATTCCCATGTATATCTGTATGGCACATTCACACATTCCATTTATTTACAGCCCATATTGGAATTGTTCACCCATTGACACATAAAAAGAAAACTTCCTCTTCTAGTGAAATAATTTTTAATAAAGACCATTATACATGTTAGAATTGTGCTCTTTTTAAAACATGTCTATTATAGAATTATGCTTTTTGGAACAATCTGCGATGCCTGACATCATTGAAAATCAGTGACATCATTGAAATACAGATCAACCACATATGTTGGATTATCTACAGGTAGTTCCATAATATTTATTTTGATAGAATCAGCTCAGGGTACATAAGTCCTTTTATCTCTTTTACAGTTCTCAGTATTTATAACATGCCAAAAATAATATGCATCTTCTGTCCTCCAATTCTGAAATTAATGCTTAGCAAAAAGAGAGAGAGAGAGAGAGAGAGAGAGAGAGAAAAGAAATAGTTGTTAATTAGTCCATATTGAGGTCCTGCACTTTTCCTGCACAGCAGTTATAAATAGTTGTTCATTGCAGCCAAAATCTATAGCCTTGATTAGAAGAAAATCCTTATGCATATGAAAATTAAAATCATTATAGAGGGGTTGTTCACTCAGATTAACAAGATAAACTTGTAAAAAGAAATTGTAGGGAAATAAATGAAATTTCAGGAGAAAGAAATCAAATAGTGTACCATCATTTCTGGGAGGCATTCTAAAAATTGGCATACAATATTAAAACAATGTTTCCCAGAAGGACAAAAAATGAAGTGATAACTTTTTACTTGAAAATTGTATTAATCAGAACAAAAAATTAAATTAAATTAAAATAATGGGAAACAGGAAGAACAAGGGGAAAAGAAAGAATGTGGCATAAAAGGAGAGAAAGAAAAAAAACATTGACTTCCAACTCTCTTTAGCACAGTAGAAGATAATAACACTTTGACCTCAGCTTTTTACTTTTGCACAATGATATAAGCTAGCCATTTATGAGCACCATCGGGGTCTAGAGGTGGAGCACTCACCTCATAATCAGGAAGTTCAGTTCCTAGATCAGAATCAGAATCAGAATTTATTTTGACGAATTTGTCTCCGGTGTACATGCTCTATACCTACATAGATACAATAAACAAACTGTGATTACAATCAAAGATACATTCATAATCATAAAGTACATTCATGTTGTCATGTACGTATAAGCATAAGATACATTCATAATCATAAAAAGTACATTCATCATCAAAAGTACATGCAAGCTGCAATCGACAAGCCGTGATCTTAATCATGAATACAATCATGTCATCATGTTATAAAGTACAATCATCATGTCACAAAACACCTTCCTCATTAACTGTGTTGTGCAAGTTAGCTATTTAGCAGGTTGATGGCATGGAGGAAGAAACTATCCTTGTGTCTAGTTGTTTTGGTTTGCAATGCCCATAGGGATGAAATTGAAACAGCTTATGTCCAGGGTTTGA
>JANHFO010007686.1:191402-204412 GCA_032468095.1 Pareas carinatus
AATTATTTTCACTACTCTCTTATATCTCTTTCTCTGGATACAGTGAGTAATTGTTTGCTGCAAAATACACAGGCATCGGGAAAGGCACCTGGTCAGTAAACGCTCAGCTCTAATCAGTCGCCCTGATCCCACCTTGAATCAAGAGATTGCAAGGTCGTTAAAAGGAATACATAGACATCGACATCGACATCAACATCAACATACACTAGCCATTTCTATAACAGCCAACCTATCTGATCTACAAGCCCAAATTAAAAGCTGCATTATTTCAATCACAAACCCACAAAAATCAGAAATGATGTCCAAAAGAAAACAAAATTAAGTATGTTCTTAACTTTAGATAAAATAATCAATTTAGTCATCTCTTTTTCTTTTTCTTATGGGAAATAATATAGATTTCTGTTAATACCTATTAATCTTTATAAACTATCATCATTTATATAAACACAGTTTACTATACTCTCTTAAATTCTTTAAACTTAAAAGGAAAAACACTTTTTCAAACATTCAGTATAATATTTATATTATATTAATAATTAATAATTCTTAAAACTTTAAGAATTACTCAAATATGATATGAAAGAAGAAAACAGAGGGGGAAAAACATTTTCAAATCTACTTTTTGAACACAAAACTATATTAGCACTTTCTTACAGTTACATCATGTTACCAAATTTGGAAGGGTTCATTAATTCCTGTGGATTGATACTGTGGGATATGTTATGGAGCTTTTCTCCTTTAAAGAAATGGAGGAATAATGAAAGTTGTCAGATAGAAAGAAAATGAGAATTTGAAAATTGTGCTGAATGCTAACATATTATATATTTCAATATGAACAATAATAATAGGAGTTGTACAGTGAACACAAGATTCTATCTGTATAGACCCAATTTCACTCTTCAGAAGAATAGATCAAATGGAAGGCCGGCCATTTTAAATATTACTCATGTCAGAAGATCTGGGAAACAGAAGATTCGTATAAATAGCTGTATCTTTTTAATATTTAGTCAGAGTATAAAAGTTGAATAAAAGTTGTAGCTAAACCAGAGATTTACAAAGGGAATGCAATCTGTTAAATGCCAGAAAAATAAATATAAGAATTTCAGAGTTAAAATTATTTTAATCATGTTTTCTTTTAAATGTCTATCACATTGTTTTAGAACACATTGATATCACAGTTACAAGAGTAATTTCGAATTCAGTTTTTGAATGGTAGACATAATAAATCTTGTGTACAATGAGATTCACAGATTATGCATTTTACGAATGGCGTTTGTGTGTATGAATTTGTATACATGCTATCATTTAGTAGATGGTGTTTGTCTTAGTTTTTCTGAAAACGTATTAAATGAATAAGTATAAGACTTTTTTAAAAAAATCTGTTTTATTCCGTTTTTTTAATAAAAAAGTTTTTATAATAGATTGAAATTAATATTATATGCATTATTGTTCATCCTATGGGGTTCAAAGCTGCCCAATTTCAGAGTGACATTGGAGGAAGAAGCAAGCTATACAAGTAAAGTATTTGCAGATTTTGCAATGGCATATATTTGATACTACAGCTTTTATTTTTCAAATGACATTTACATGTAAAGGACTTAAAGCAATTTGACTGGAGAACCACTAAGTCAACCCCTGTGATTGGATGATATATCTGTCAGTCACACCCATGCCTTCCCTACCCTCCGTCTTTTTATATATTCTGTTAAAAATGTAATTGAATATAGTAGCTCATGTCCTCAAGTCACTCTATAGGAATAATGTCTCACTCTACATGACTCAACTTGAGATAAAAGATTTGGTCCAAACTTACTGCTAGAAAATAATAAAGTGTAATAAATAATAAACTTTTGAAAAGTTTCCCAGATAATTAAATGGCAACTTATACAAAGTTAACTTCCGTTTTACTTTCAGCATAAAGAGATTTGGGCTGGTCTGAGATCACTCAATTCATAGAATCAATATCTTTTACAAAGACATATCAAATATTAAAAGTTCCAAGCAGCAAACAAAGCAATTCAATCCAATCCAATCCCAACCAATTCTTCAATTTGGTTTTATTTCTTTAGTAATATCCCCAGAAGTACAAGAAAAAAATGTTATGTTCCTCCCTACATAGCACTTACATTTGCTCAAGGATTATTATAGCATCTCTATAGCTGATAATTCTGCAATTTTCTTGCCTGATTCTCATATACTTAATGTTGCACTTGGGGTTCTGTTGTGCTATGTATTGAGCTTGTTTTGTTGCATTTCTATTCCCTATTTCTAATTCTAGCTTCAGGAGTTTTAATACGTTTTGTTCACCTCCTGTCCTCAACTTCTTTATGGTTTTCCAGTTATTTTGACTCCGGGGAATATTTACATGAGTCCCACAAGAACACCTGGGACAATATCAAAAGAAAAGATTATTTTAACCATTTACACTAAATGAAAGCTGAGAAAGGAAAAAAGAAACAGCTCTGAATACATAGGCTGTGTGGGATGCATGTTTCTTCATTTCATATTCTATCTAATCAGGCAATTATTGTCATACTAAATAGAGATTTGCTAGCAGAGCCTTGAAGACATAGCAATTTTTGTGCAGGAATATTAAAGCTGTTGCAGTTACGCTGGAAGTAATCTATTATTTGAAATAATAATCCATTTCTAAAGTATCTGAGTAATAAACCATGAAAAATATGAATTTGCAGGTTCTTTTTTTTCATTTTATATACCTTTTTATAGTTTTTAATCTCATCAAATAACATATATTTGCAAAGATATGCTACAGCTTTGGATGTCTTGCTTAATCCTGACAAACTACGGTCTATTGTATGCCTAAGAAAAATCTTACAATTAACATTCGGTGCAAATTCAGTTCAGAGAACTCATTTTGCATATAACTAACTCTATTCTTCTAAGAATATCCTCATTTAGTTTTTATAGACAGGTAAACAATGTTTCCAAATAAAATGGTTTCTGGGTAATAAAATATTTCTGACTTGGTGTGATTTCCTCAGCCAAACAAAAAGTGAAACTAACCAAACAGAAAGACTCAAACAAGAAATAAGATGTTTTAATTATACTGATAACAGAATCTAGAAAGGTGTGTGTGTGTGTGAGAGAGAGAGAGAGAGAGAGAGAAAGGGAGAGAGAGAGAGAGAGAGAGAATCTGCAAGGTTGAAGATATTTCATTATAGTCCAGGCTCTAGCAGTTTAGTACTGTATGTTTATTATGTCACATATGTTTACAATTTCAACTGTAGACCTACATGTAGACAGAGTCTAGTAATACTGGTTCTTTTTGAAATACATATTTTATCCAAGAGATAGTTTTATGTTAGATAATGTGGATGTATATCTTCAATATTTTAAAAAAATAAGGAAATCAAACAAACAAGCAGAAAGAACTGGCTATATCTATGTACTTAAAAGACAAAGGATGTTCTAAAATATGTGATAAAGCTTTCAATAAAATCTGTGTAATCAAAGGTGATGTCTTCAGTCAACTAACAAATTTTGTTTGTTTGCAACCTTCAAATTGCTACTCGATGAAGTTCTTCAAAGTGCATTTGTTGATAAATAACATGTTGCGTGCTTTATGCTTGAAACTCATTCCTATAGTACTTTATCTGCATTATTCCTGTTATTTTGAAATATGATGCTTGAAAAGATCCGAGGTGACTAAAAGGATGTCAAGTTGAAGATTATGCATTTGAGGTTAACTACTGTTAGAAGTAGTTCCAGCAGTAATAAACCCCTTCAGTTCAGGGAAATGAAAGCACACTTCACAAATAAATGCATTTATCCTTAAGTATTTCTCCTGCAACCAATAGGAAAATTAGAAATTAAATCAATCTCTTGTATATTCATACATATAAAGAAACTATGATGGCAAAATTTGGAAGTTCAGAAGTACCCAAAAGTAATAGCCCATAAATAATAAATTCTAATATTACATTATGAAATTCTCTCTTTCACAATGAGTCATTGATGACTTGTTTAGGTAACAAATCAACAGCTGACCCCTAAGAATGAATACAATAATTAAACATAATTAAACATAAGGGATCTTGGGGGTCTTTTAGTCCAATCTCCTGCCCAAGACAGAAGTCCTTATTTCATCCTGGACCAACCAATTTTCTTGAAAATTTTTAGCAACGGAGCCACCCACAATTCTGGAAGCTGTTCTCACTATCAGGAAATTTCTCCTTAGTTCTGAGTTGGATCTCCCTCTGATGAACTTGCACCCATCCTTCTTGTCCTGCCGTTAGGTACTTTGGAGAATAAATAGACCCCTCTCTTCTCTGTGACAATCCTTCAAGTATTGAAAGAGGTTATCATGTCACCCCTAAACTTTCTCTTGTAAGGCTAAACGTACCTAGTTCCTGTAGCCATTCATTATATAGTTCAGCCTCCAGACTCCTTAGAATCTTTGTTGGTCTTGTCTGAACTCTTTCTAGGGCCTTAGAATCTTTTTTCTATCATGGTGGCCAGAACTGAATGCAGTATTCTAAGTGTGGCTTCACCAGTGCAATGTAGAGCAGTATTATCACTTCTTGTGATTCTGGTCCTATTCCTCTATTGGTGTGCATGTGTATATGTATATGTGTGTGGGTGTGTGTACTGGAGCTAGAACTGCATCAAAATATAAAAACATATGAGTAATGTTTTAATCCATATGCAAAATAAATGGACTAGTTCATGTCAATATTCACAAGAATCACAACCTCATCACCAGGACACAATTTCCCAAGATACCTCCTTGTCAAAGATTCCCTGGAACTAAATCAGGCTCCCCAAGATAGGTTTTCCAAACGTTTTTGGGAGTTTTTTCCCCAGAAATTGACAGGAATCTAATTCAAGTGTACATTCTAGGGCCTACGTAGAGCCCTCTTCATATATTATGGAAAATAACTTAGTAAATTGTTTGATTGGAACTGTAGACCCTACCTCTAACACATGATGCTGTGTCCCAAGGTGTTAAATATTCATAAAATAATAATCTACGTTGTGCTAATTTGTGTTGAATAATTGTAGTTCAAAATATACAGAAACATGGCCAAAATAGTCTTCTATTTAAATTAAAGGGACAGTACAATTTTTATTCTACACTTTACTGAATTCTTGACAATTTAATATAAAATAATCTAACAAACATGTATACTTAAGAGTTGAAAGCTTATTACTTTGCAAGGAATCAGTTAATTCTCTATAAATAACATTTTACGTGAGACTAGGATTTTGTATCAATATCTATCATCTAAAGGTGCTGTAACTGAAAATAATACCACTTTCCACTTTGTAGCAAATTATGTCTATATTGCAACAATTGAACAGTCATGGGAGCAGGATAAAACTTTCATTTCATTTAATAAAAGAGGACTCTATCGAAATTCTTTCAAAGTGAAGTTACTATGAAAGTAGTTTAAATGCAGTATGGTATTATTGCATTAGTAATGAGGTAGATAAAGACTATAAATAAGATTTTCTTAGCTTTCCTGATAGCATTCTTCTCTTCACCAAGTTACAGATTTTTTAAGCTCACACATTTCAATTAAAATTCAGGAAACTTCTTCCAATGGGTCTTTTTAATAGCTGTGCTACAATCCTCATTATGGGAAAGAAGTCCTATCCTTGAGAAGTTGTTGAAAAATTTTCCTTCTGGAAATGTTCCTAATTGCTTCATTTTTCTATTTACATACAAGGTATGATCATTAAATTCAGAGACTGTACTCACTGTGGGGAAATGGATCGCGCGATTTCCATGCACATACAGCAGTGATTTATAACAACTTTGAGAAGCTGCACAAAGTTTCAATATGCTATATTCATTGAGTTCTGTGTTACAGACATTTTAGTTAGCACATGTATCCGTGCATTTATAAAATAAAGAAATATCGCCCACCGAAACCAATGGTATGTTGAATGGATGTTCCATAACAACAATACACCAGCTCACAGAGCTCTCGTGATACACAATATGCCAATTTTGCACCCGTATCCACATGGTCATCGTACCTCATCCCCCGTATTCACCAGATTTGGCCCCCTGTGACTTCTTTTTGTTTCCAAAGATGAACTTGAAGCTGAAGGGTTGCCATTTTGGTAAGGTGGAGAATATCCAACACGAATAGCAAAGGTACTTGGCAGACTTGAAAATTGCAACTTTCAGGAGGCATTCCAAAAATGGAAGAGCTGCTGGGATCAGTGTACAACTGCCCAAGGAGACTACTTTGAAGGAGGTGGCAGCCAAATTTGAATCAGGTAATTTTATTTCAATTTATGGGACTAGTCTTGGAATTGAATGATCGCACCTTGTATATGGTAGAAGATTGCAAAAAAAGCCTTTGTGTTCACTGCTACAAATATCTCTCTCAAACACAAAACATAAGAGGCAATCAAGCTACTAATTCTGTATAACTGTGAAGGTTAAGTTCTTTTCCGCATATTAGATGCAAATTTCTTAAAATAGTCTGTTATACAAAACCATTAATTTTCAAAAACCACAGTGTCAAGTCAAAAGTCAGTCCCAATTCTCTTACTGATTTGAAGCTGATCCTGAAACATGTTCAACAAGGTAATATATGTATAAATGTATATGGTTTTTAAATTAAAACTCCTATGCATAATGTGGTTCATCTAGCTTTATTGGCTAATGTTTTATGGCAGTGGTCTATTATGCTGGCTGTGGCTGAATATATAATATAACAGAATTTTTTTTCTATACCCCCAAAGACATTTTGAAAATGAGGTACAATATCTCACTTGCTTTAGCATACTATGCAAAATAGTATGAAAATTCTGAACAATACTTTAAAATGATTTGGAGGAATTTCTTTGGACCTCATGTGAGCACGGCACCTCTCTGTTGTAGCTCTATTTGAAGTTGTAGGACATATGCGACCCTGGGGGTTCTTGTTGGGAGATGGGAGGGGAGGGCTTCACGTATAGTTAGAATTGCTGCAGAACCTGTGCAATCACCATAACTACGTATTAATCCTTAATTCAGCCTGAATTTCTTCAGTCTTCTGCACTTTAATGAAGAGCAGAAGAATATTCTGCTATGGTCTTCTCATGTGCACCTTTTTTTTGAGGTGCACATAGTCATTCTGAACAACTTCAGAGTTTTATTGTTTTGGGGGGAAATTGAAAAAGAAATGAAATTTCATAGGAGGGGAAAAACATTTTTAGGTTTGAAGTACACTTCAGTGTAATCATAATGGATTGTTACTTTTGATTCAAATTGAACTGAATACTTTATTTGGCCAAATTTGATTTGGCACACAAGGAATTTGTCTCCGGTGCAGATTCAATATTGTTTGTCTTTTACATCTGAATATTGACACCATGTTCTATGACTGACTGATAGATTATGTGCCATCAAATCAGTATTGATGCTTAGCAACCACAGATATTTTCTCATGACAATCTGTCCGTATTCTGTTCCTTCAGGTCTCCAGTGGCATAACTATTGACACTGTAAATAAATTCATCCAACATGCGATTAATGGGACTCATTATGATCTTCTTCACACCCTATATTTCCAACACTGGAGCCTTTTCTAGAGAATTAAGGCTTTTTTATAATGTGCCTGAAGAAGGGATAATTTGACCTGGTCACTTGGGCTTCAAGTGAGAACTGTGGGTTGATTTGATCAAAGACCCATGTGTTTGTTTTCACGCCTGTCCATTGTATTTTCAAGAGTTTTTCTCCAACATTAAATTTTAAAAATGTCAGTACTTTCTACCCTGCTACTTCAAAGTCAAACCTTTGTAAGTATAGACACCTCACAGTATCTGAATATCTTTCCCCAAGATTTTCATTCCTCCTCTGCAGTGTATTCTGCAGCATATTTCTTGACTGCTTTTTTTCTTCATTGTTGATGGCTGATTCTAAAAGGCAGAACACTACACAACATCTTTGTTGTCACTTCTCAGACTGTTGCACCTATTATCAGTAGATTGGTATTCTTTATATTTAATTTTGGTCCCAAGATGAATGTACTTTATGATTATGAATGTATCTTATGATTGTAATTACAGTTTGTATATTGTATGTATGTAGGTAAAGAGCATGTACATCAGAGACAAATTCCTTGTGTATCCAGACATACGTGGCTAAATAAAATCTGATTCTAATTCTGATTCTGATTTTTTACAATGCTCCTTGACTTTAATTATTAGAGCCTTACACATCCTTTACATTCGCAGCATTTAAAAAAACTTTTAAATTGTTAATGTTAGTTTTGTTTTTAGTTCTGTTTTTAACCGTGCATTCAGTCATGTTTTCTTATTATTTTATTATACTGCTTGTAAACCACCAGAGTCACTCAGGTGAAATGGGTGATGTAGAAATTTAATGAATCAAGGTATCAAACAAACCATCAATAGTAGTACAGAAGCACATGCTGTTGATGCTTCTTTCTCCAGTTTCGGGGGGAAATTGAAAAACCATGCTTTTTCCTCCAATTAAGTTCTCTTTAATATATGTATATATTCAACATAGAGGTTGAATAAGAGGAAACTATGCAACCTATCGTTACTCCTTTGCCACCTTTTGGGTTTGCCATATATCAGCAGTCCCCAATTTTTCTGGTGGCAGAGGGGGAGGACATGTTTTCATGCACGCAATCTAATCCTGCCCACACAGAAATGAAGCTTCATGCACTCACCCACCACTTGTACAGCCCAGTTCCCAACAAGCTGCAGACCAGACCAGCCATGGACCGGTCCAGGGGTCTGGAACTCCTGCCATATAACATAGTTTACTCTACTCATGTATAGGTTTCGCTTGAGGGCAATGAGATGTTCTGGGATTCCCCATTTTTGTACGTACACTCCACAGCCTGATGTGATCAACACAAGAAGCATATAGTCATTTCTTTTTTGCTATATTTTGGCTTTCTCAATTATGCAGCATGCACCAGCAAGAATATTTTGTGTTCCTTGCCCATTTTTAAAGCCAGCTTGAGCATCTGGCATTTCCTTTTCCATGTTGGCTTGTAATTTGCATTGGATGTAGGATATTGTACAATAGTACTTTTTGTTATCTCTTCTGTTTGGATATTGGAATGTGGATTTATTTCTTCTAATTTAATGTCATTCTCCAGATTTACTGTCATAGCTTTGTGAGTGAATTGTAGTTATTTTTGCTAAAAAATACATTATTCTTGCTTATCTTTGTATTTTTTCACTTTTTTAAAGAAACCAGCTACTGTGATTTTTTCCGTTTTCTTTGCTAATGCTTATGTTTTTATATGAATGAAGGCAAATATACCCATCCCAGGATAATGTTCCAGAATCCAATCTGAGTCAGTCACCGGGACCACAGGTTATATCTTCCGAGCTTTTGGATTCATGCTGAAGTTCATCTTCAGGGAACTTCACTCTAAACTAGATTGGATCCTTATATTGCTATCATAATTATTTTACGGTTTTCTTCCTTTTTTGTCATTTTGAAAACAATGGAAATAAATAATATCAGGCATGTTTGAATCTTAAAGTCCCATAATGTTCCAAAGCTCTAACAACATTTCCAATGGATAGTTTTGAGAACTTGGTTATGATGCTGCTTATATTCATTTTATGAAATCAAGAGGTCAATTGTTTCATTCTTTTCACTGCAAAGATGATTGTTTATATAATCCTTGACTTGCAATCTCAACGGAGCCGAAAATCTCTGTTGCTAAGCAAGACATTTGTTAAATGAATTTTGTTCCATTTTTGCAAACTTTTTGCTGCAATTGTTAAGCTAATCACTGCAGTGACATTGTTGTTAATGAATCTGGCTTCCTCATTGATTTTGCTTGTCAGAAGATCACAAAAGGTGATCATATGACCCCAGGATACCACAATCATCATAAATATGAGTCAGTTGCCAAGTCTTTGAATTTTGATCATGTGACCATGGGGATACTATAATGGTCGTAAGTGTGAAAAATGATCATAAGTTTCTTTTTCAGTGCCATTGTAACTTTGAATTATCACTAAATGAAGTATTTCAAGTCAAGGACTACCCATAATAAGTTTATTCAATCCTCTTGCATGAGCTGAGTACATGATCTACTTGTTTGGCTTCTTCAAACTATTTGCACTTTGAATCATTTGATGATTATTACTGTTATTATTTGTTTATTCCACCTTTTCTGCATGTAACTCAAGGCAGCAAAGTTACTTCATATACACATGTGCACATAAACATGAAGTAGTCAAATCTTAAAATAGTCATAGTTAAAGTTAGATATAAAATATACTTTCTTGATATATGAAAATGTAGGGACTGACAATGAAATGCGTAAAATGTCAGTTATACACCTATAATAACTAGCATTACAGCGAAGTTTTGGCATTTGTCAGAATTTACCCCAAAAGAATTGCAGCTTCATTCTATTAAGTATGGAATTCTTAATATGACCTTGCACAATCAAGGTTGTCCTTGGACAATCAAGGTTGCTTGCATGGTTGCTTACACCATCAAATATAAGTTTGCGTTTTTTCCACCTATAGAATTTGTGCATTTAACCTTGTGAACAAATCCTTGCTGCTCATAAGGACTTTGTCAGTTTTTACAACATTTCCAATTTTGTTTCCATTGGAGGGACAATTTTAGAAAAATCAGAGGAAATATTATCAATAGACATATATGGCATATTGACATATATGCCCAATCTATTGCCATTGTAATTTTTTTCCAGGAAATGCAATAAGCTAAGAAAAAATATGTGGATTCTACATTGCACTTACAGCATCTGATTTTTCCATTCTAGAGTTAAAGATGGCGTACAGTACATGCTGTTTACAAATGTTTCTTCCCTTCCCAGTGTGACTGAATAGGGCTTCATCATAACAGGCTTGTTATGTACCGTCAGATCATATCTTAGTCTATGGTTGCAGATTGTTTTACTCATAATTATCTCATTCACTCTGCCAATTAATGAAAGTCTTTGTTCCTCACTCCAGAACAAATTGCTTTTTAAATTTAGATTCAAAATTTCCTTAACATATGCCTTTATCTCCTATAGTGCTGATTTTTGCCCCTTTAAAGTGGTTTGTGTAAACCAGAAACCAATAAATCCTTTGCATTGATTTTATTGACAATTCCAGTAACATAGGTTACAGGTAAAGATTCGTTTATTTCTCTTTATTGGCACACACAAATTAAATTCTTCATTTAATTGGTTACATTACAATTATAGCTAATCAACTTTAATTTAATAGGTCATTACTGTTGTACATTGATAAAATCATTTCATGATTTAATGACTGGATCCAGTTGCTGTTCATTGTAAGACCCTATTAGGAAAGTATTAAATAAGGTCACCTTGTTATATAATTAAAGCTTTTATAGTAAACAATCACACTTTGCATATTGCTTTAATTTAATATTTTTCCTAGCCGTGGTCTTTATATAAAACAAGGAGAACAACTGGCATTGGTAGCATTTGAACTAGCCATTCCTCTCTCTCTCCCTAACCTCTCTGAAAAGATATTAATTCCCTGGACAATAGAAATGTATTTATATATATCAGAGGATCATATAATACAAATGTCTGCAGGAATGAAGCTTCACATATACACATAGCAAGTCAACACAAGAATCAGGATCTTCATTCTGCAAACTCAATGCTAGTCATTAAAATGGTCATTTTATTGATTATATTAGGGAAGCTTGGCTGAGTAATATTCCTTGCCCAGCCCAAGGGCTGCAAGCACAGAATAATAAGAAGCTTCTTCAGTTCTACTTCTTCAGCTTCTTCAAGACTGAAGAAACGTCTTGGATGAGAAGTGAAATGTTTTCAAAGAAAAAATCCAAGAAAGTCCAGCTACCTTTGGGACATTAGAAGTCAGGAAAAAAGTTTGATTTTTATCTATTATTTGGTGCTTTCTAGTGGTTGTCCCAATTCTGTCAGCCCTAATAGGGTGGCACTAGACAAATCAAAACTAATTATTTCTGATAGGCAACATCCAGGCTATGAATAAAAAGCTAAGAAAAATTACTTTGTTTGTTTATCCTGCTCTAATCCTAAAGAAGTTCCAGTGGTGCACAATGAATACAAATTAAAGGGAGGAGAAGGGGGAGGAGGGAGGAGGAAGAAGAAGGGACCAGGAGGAGGGGGGAAGGAGGAGGAGGAGGAGGACGGAAGGAAAAAGAAGATGGACTTTACAAACACGTTTCTCAATTTGAGGACCAGAGAGAAATGTAAGAAAGAGACTTAGAATGACCTCACTTTAATTATACTAAGTACAAGCTGATTGAGATAATTGCTTTGATACGCTTTCAAGAATCTGTTACACTGCTCTACTATCAACAAAGAAACACAAGTGGTTCTTGTTTGCTGAGTTTGTCAGCCTTGAAGAACTTGGCAATCACAATATTGCCCCTCTATCAGGAACAGAGATAAAACCACCACAATCAACCACAAATATGTTTTATTAGGTATGAAATAAAACAGATGTTTGTTGTCACTAGAATGTCATAAAAGTTTTCAATAACTGGATAACTTCTGCCATGCAGAGTCAACAGAGGATTCTGCCATAGGCCTTCAGTGTTTCATGTTTACTTGGGATTCCCGCATCTTAAATAAGCTTTTCTTTCCAGAAAACATTGATTTAAGTTTTGCAAAAAAATTGTCAAGCAAGAACTTATACCAGTGTGTAATAACTTCTTATAAAGTCTTACGTAAAAGGTAAAGGTCCCCCACACACATGAGTGCTAGTTGGTCCATCTCCAGGAGTGGTGTTTATCTCCGCTTCTAAGCCAAAGAACCAGTGCTGTCCAAAGATGTTCCTGTGGTCATGTGGCTGGCATGACTAGATGAACAGAGGACTGTTACTTTCCCACAAAAGTGGTCTCTATTTTTCTACTTGCATTTTTACATGCTTTCGAACTGCTAGGTTGGTAGAAGTTGGGGCGAGTAACGGGAGCTCACTTCGTTAAGCGGCACTAGGAATTCAATCTGCCAAACTGCCGACTTTCTGATTTACAAGCTCAGCGTCTTAGTTGCTGAGCCACAGCGCTCCCTGCT
>JANHFO010007687.1:19003-34450 GCA_032468095.1 Pareas carinatus
ATTTTATTTTCTTTAGATGAAAGGTCATATGGTAACTTTATAATAGTATTTTATTTACAAAAATACGGGGGAACTTTGTGGAATCAAAACTGCTGATCTTGCAACAGCTTGCTAGAAAATCAAGCTGTGATGAGCTTTTGGGCAGAATGGCCCGAAATCTACTTTTATTTTAGTCTCACATTTTGCCAACAGCAGTGGCTGGCATCTTCAGAGACAGAGTGAACTGCTTTGTGGCATATTTTTCAGCAGCTTACAGGCAGGATTGCTAGAGAGTCACCATGTTAGAAGTGCAGCCTTCGGGGCATCTTCCAGTGAAGCTAAACTTCCTATCGAATATATAAAATTCACATATGGCATAAATCACAGTTTTGTGAACAAGTCTCATTGAAAGGAAATAATGACGGTATTATTTATCTCCCATTCACTTCAATGAAGTTTGCACAATATTTTTTCTTGGTGATTGTGTCCTTTAGAGATGTATAAATCCAATTTAAAACTCCTTTAATTTTTACTAATTGTAAAAATCTAAGCATGTATTTCTTATGCTTAAATTAAGAAGCCATAAAAGTGATTGACTTTAACTGATTAGTATCTTAGTTTGCATTCTGTGACTACTTTTTATATTATTTGCACATATCCAATTAATTCATCAGCAAATGTCACATAACTCTATAAGATTATGCAAAACAGTTTGCATAATGTATATGAATGGTAGAATCTATCAGTTTACCTGTTAAAGTAAATTCTAATATAAACAAATTTAAGGTGAATGATTAGATGGTGAAGAAGTCTACATCCTCACAGCTTTCTCAAACCATTAAGAGTATTATCAGTTTCAGTTATAAAGCACAGTTATACTTGTAGCAATCACCCAAACTTGTGCTCTACCTTCTGATTTTGTGGCTCCAATTTTCAATGGTATACAATGTAAGCAGAAATAACCTCTTCATACACAAAATAGAATAATGCAAGAGTATTTTTTTAACAAAAGGGTAAGCTGAGTTTTGAAGACATCTGGATACCCAATAAAACACTATATACCGTGATCTGCAATATTTTAAGGACGTTGGAGTGGAGCTACTTTTGCAAGCTAATGCAAAGATTCATTATGCTCCCCATAGCTATATATTGAGAGCACCTATTTCTTTTCTCCTACCACCTTTGCTGCCTGTTAAAAGTTAGTTTTCCTGCCATGTTGATAACATGAGAAATCTGAGAATGCTAAAATTATTTGCTCCTCAAGCTCACACTTGAAGCCATTTCTGGATTTCTGGTATTGGTATTGATGAAATTCCTGTCAGAATATGAAATCTGTCTACAGTAGAATTCATATGCTACCATGGTAATATTAATTTTCTATCCCTGATTGTCTTACTTTTCTGGGCCACTCGTACCAATCATCTTCTAATATTCCCACACTGATTGAGTCAAAAAGCTCTTTTGTTAATTGAGACCATTGTGTTAGATGTTTACAAATCTGTGATTGGGTTCCTCATTAATTTGCTTTTCTTTCTCCATCGTTTTACTTACTTGGGTCACTCAGATAAGCAGCAGTAACTAACACTGCAAAGTTTTTGGTGGGAGAGAGATCATTTCATTACTTGCAACATATCAAAACTATTTTTGATGAGCTTTCAGTGATGGAAGAGAAATGTGTCCTTGTGAATTGCCTTGAAAGTACAGGATCTCTGTTTGTCTGCATGCAACTACTCATACGCCATCTTCCACATTGCATATCATCAGAGAAGTCCACTCACACAAAGGACAAATAGTTAACATTCTGCTGTGATCATCTGCAGCTAATAGAGTGAACTACTTAAAGACAGTTTCAATAGCCTATGCTTAAGTTTTAGCTACAAGGCTTTCACCTCTTCATGGAAGATGAGCTCACCAGAGCATCAGTGGAGAACAATTCCTATCTAATTTGCATTTGTTTCTTTAAATTGTAGCTCTAATTGGATCAATGTTAGCACAGTCCTAAATATCCTGATCAGTGCCATGAGGTTAAAAATGATGTTTGCAACATCATCTCACTGATGGTGAATGCTGGCACTCTATGCAAGAAGAGGTGGTTTGTAGGCATGTAAAATGAGGTGCCCTCAAAGCCTTTCAGTAAGGCTCAGCAAAATAGTATTCTGCAGCTTCCATTTTTGGAAAGGCACAGAAGAAGCTATTCAGCTCCAGTACTGAAACCCAGGGTGAGGGTTAGGAACAGGGACACTGAAACCCAGGCAAGATATGCCCCAAATGAGATAGTGAGCTTTGGAAGCAGATTAATGAACACTCTTAATCCTTGTACTCCTCTGCTAACACTTGTAAAGTTACAGGCATTTGTGTAAGGCAAAGAGTCATAAAAGTAGTCACTAAATAAAATATGTTTATTTGAACCTTCTTTAAGTCAAAAGTGAATGCTAGATTATACTGTATATTATATATACTGTAGAATACAGGGATAAAACTGTATACACAAACTATTTTTACACTTTCTTATTCATATGTTGAATGTGATATCTTGGAATAATTCTGGCATTCTAGATTCTGCTTAAAAAAAACCTTTCCTAGGAAAACAAAAAGAAGAAAACAGATTACTCCTTTACTTCTTACTCATAACAACTTATTAATGATTTCACATCACTTTGAAGTCAGAACTTAATTTTGTCTTATTGCTAGATTTCTCAAAGAAACTATCTAGCAACTCAAAAAAGAACAGATTGCCACTGAACTGAGAGAATTGTCTTCTCTTTCTTTTGCTTTTTTCATCTTTATCCAAAAGGAAGCTAATTCGGCTTCAATACAGTCAGAAAAAATAAGAATTATTGCAATTCTCTTCTTTTTTCTGTTCACTTTGTTCATACACAGAGGATCATGAGTCTCCCAGCCATCTTATCTCTCTCTTCCCTAATTTAAGCCAGTATCCATTCCCTACAAACCAGCAGACAATGATAAGTAACTCTGCCTTTTCCTTCCTTTTTTGATCCAGAAATTAAATAATCTATGTCTTCTTTCTTAAATTCCCCCCATGAATTTAATTTCTACAGAACCTTATTCTCCTTTTTGTAAAGATTGCTTTTGTCTTCCTATTTTCCTTAGTCATCTGGGGCATTGACCAGAAACCACGATTTCTGGGTCAGTCTTTGAAGTATTAATTGCTTAAGATTTCCCTTAAGATTGCTAACCTCCCAAGACCTATTAGTCTTTAAAAATTAATTGTAACTAGTGAATATCAGGATTATGACCTTCTATATCAATAGTCTCAAATATTCTTAAATAACTTGTATCTACTATTATTTCATTTTTGAATTTTTAGAATGCATAAAATTGTGTGTGTGTGTGTGTGTGTGTGTGTATCCTACAACTGTTCTAAGCCTATCACAAAAATGCATTGTATCACAAAAATATATTGTATGGCACGAGGAAGGTGTTTTGTGACATGATGATTGTACTTTATAACATGATGAATGTACTTTATGACTGTGATTGCATTCATGATTAAGATTGCAGTTTGTCGATTGCGGCTTATATGTACATGACAAGATGAATGTACTTTATGATTATGAATGTATCTTATAAATGTAATCACAGTTTGTTTATTATATGTATGTAGGTATAGAGCATGTACACCAGAGACAAATTTCTTGTGTGTCCAGACACACTTGGTCAATGAATTGATTCTGATTTGTATGTATGTATGTATGTATGTGAATACTTCTTAGTGAATTATTAGAGACAATAATATTTTTATTGGAATTATTTTTGGAATCAGTAAAGTAACAAAAATCTATGATCTTTTGTAACCATGTTGATAGAGCAGATAAATACTGAAATATTACTTGTCATTCACATTATTTCAGGTGCTTCTACCAATGAAGTCTCAGTAAAATGTCAAGCAAACATACAAATACATTCCAAAGAACACTCTTGTTCAAGTTTTCAAAACTGTATTGTGGAAAGGAAATACAGTCCCTGCCCCTTCCATCACTGCCCTTTTGACACTAAACAGGAACATCTGAAATGCTAGTTCCTTTGTCATTGGAAACTCTATACAATCAGGATTTTTTATGTAGTCAACTCTAGTAACAATCTTCCTTTGTAGGAGATTTGGGATGTAGGAGAAATTCCCCTAGACTTACAGTGTTGAATATCTGAACAGAACTAAGATACCAAAGCAAGGAGAACAAAATACAATTGTTCAATTAATTCTCCAGCACAAGGCTTGCTGAAATAAAAGAAATCTCTACAATCATTTGTTATGAGAGGATTCTTTGGAAATTGATGGTGCTTGTTTGTAAAAAAAATAAAATAGAATTTGAATTACAAAACTGTCACAACTAAATATTTTCCAACTCTTGTTGAGCCCATATCATGATTACTCTATTAGTGCAGTGATCTTAGAGATTCTGGAAGCTTCATTTAAGTCAACACTGAAAGAGAAGCTCAAGTATAGTATACTTTATAAATTTATAAAGCTTTCTCAAAATGGAGGTACATTTTAAAGTTTTAATTTACCTTTGTAATGAAAGAAGACAGATATTTTACCTTTCACACATTTTGTCATGGTTCTCATGTTTTTTAAACTACTCTCAACCCCAATATTCATACTCTGAAGCAAAGAATATAATTTCAAAATATGTAGGAAAATATCCAGTGGCCTTTAGTTTGGAAATGTCGCTGCGAAATGGCATTAAAGAAAAAAAGAAATTCACCAAACCTTAAAATTTTCTAAGAAGAGATGCTGAGTTAAGGTTTTCTATTACCATTCTTTCTTATATCTCACAGTTGCACATTTTCTGTTGTTTACTTCCACAGAAAATTTCTAAGAAATTGCACCTTTATGGCTGGAAATAATTTGGGGAAAAGCAAGAAAAGGAGATGGCAACAGATTGACATTGAGAGGTTCAGAACCACAATAAATTATCAAGATATACATATAATTATTTGCAACACCAATTGCTGCAATATCTTGTTGAAGAGTGAAAAGAATTCTATTAATTTTGCTAGTTTACATATTTTAGGGGAATAGAAAAGGACCAGCTTCATCAACAACAGTGGCATTGTTGGCATTTACCACAACTCATTTCAGACAATTTCCTCCTCACTAGCAATGACAGCGAGAAAAGTGAGTAAAAAATGGGAAACGAGGGAGACAGGAAATATGTTCACATGTAGTTCCTATTTCTTTTGTTCTATCCATAATGGGATCACATTCAACTACACAGATGAACTGGGCAATATTATCAATCCATGTTTGACTACACACAAGTACACACACAAAATAAAGCAACTCTTTTTGAAAGCTGGTTTTGAATGAGATGAACTATGGGATTTAACTTCTCCTCATAGTTATGGCCCAAGAAACTATGAAAATTCAGAAAAAAGAGAAGAAATGAAATACTTTGAGCCTTAAAAACACTAATCATTCTAAATCCTTCAATGCCATTTAGGTCAGAGGCTTTCAACCTTTTTCAAGCTGCAGACCCCAAAACATGTTGTTGCTACATGGCAGACCCCATTTCCACAAATTCAACTAATTACTAATTGACAATTCCTGTATATTTACTTTTTAGAAATTTTTCTTGACCTGTCTTGCAGACCCCCTGGCAACTTGCTATGGACCCCAGCTTGAAAACCTCTGATTTAGGCTACAATTCCTTACTATTTGGGAAGTTTTTCTTTGAAAATGAAATTTATCATTTTTGAAAAGCATTCTGCTTCTTCCATGTACACCCACAAAAAAGTAAGTCTAACATTTTAAAAAGTCATTCATTTCATGAATTATTTTTAGTTAACATTATAATTTGGTTTTTTACGTCAGTTTAATATACAAAACTATCATAGTACTGCAAATCCTTGTTCGTGTAACTTTGAGTAAGCTCTGGAAATGCGATGGGCTGTTGTTTGAATATATGCATATAGGACTGCAGCACCTGTCAGTTCAAATTCTGCATATACTGCAAACCAGAAATTTTGTTTTTTTTTTAATAAAAGCCAAATATTGACAAAGTGCTGTTTCTATAGGAAACTTTAATTAGAAACTTCTCAGCTAAGTTTTTTGAAGAGAGGACTTTCCACAAGATCAGTCTCAAACACATTAATATCTCACTTTAATCTAGAGTTAAACATTTAAAAGCTCACTTAATTTTATCAATTTTATATCATCCTGCTCAGAAATGGGCAGCAAATTTGCAGCTGTAACTGGTTTATGATATACATTTCAGGTAGCTACCTTTAAACTGCACTGGGAATACATTTTCAATGAATTTAGGTCACCAAATCTACTTATGTGAAACTGCCAAGAGTCATTGCAGAAGCATCAAAGGAAATGCCTCCAGTGTCATGCGTGATGCACAATTAACTCACCACTAACACCTTAATATTTTTTTATACATCCTTTCTAATACATTCAACACTATTCCAAAACAAAATCTCAATAAGCAGCCAAACAATCACATATCATTATCCCAAATATTTTACTTGATCTTCACCCACACATTGTGCAGGTTGAGTACTCATTTTCACTGAAAACTCATTTCAGTATACTCAGATAACATTGCTTGTCAAAGGCTGTGACATGCACTACTGTGACTTGGCATACAACAATCCCTCTCCATCAGTTATTTGTGTTATGCAAATTCTGGCAAACACTACAGCATAGTATTAGAATACAATCTAGGTTTACTAACCCCTGAAAAAAAAGCTTCAAAATTAAAAATAAAATCGTATAAAATAGAATAGTACATTCCCACTTTACTATACTTTTTGAAGAGTTTTTAGTAGGGTAAAAGCAATAGAAATATTAGAAAATAAAGAAAATAAAAAAGAATAGTGAATAAGATAGAAAGGAAATAAAGACAAAAGAAGGAAAAGGTTACAAAGAAGTGGCTTCCAATATTTTTGACAATATATATAATTTTACATTCCAATGAGAAGCATCTTTATGCACATATGCACACATATAGAGAGCAATTTCAAGGGATACAGTAGGAAGAATATTGGTCTTTACATTCCTCCACTCAACTCTCTGAATTACTTCTTCAACTTTTCCTGTTTCTTTTCTAGAATTCATAGTTTTTGATTAATCGACTTGCCATGAAAGAGACTGACATTACAAGAATCTCAAAAGAGCTGTAATATCAGGAAATGGTTATCATATGTCTCTATTCCAGCCACTAATTACACCATTTGGTGAAGATGGCCTTTATTCAAAGATATAATCTGTTTCCATGCACGTCAGGACTTGCCTTCCTGCTGTAAGTTTATTTTAAATTTTGTCCTGTTTAAGAATAGATGATAAAGCTATCTCTGCAAAAAAAGAAGGAAGGAAGGAAGGAAGGAAGGAAGGAAGGAAGGAAGGAAGGAAGGAAGGAAGGAAGGAAGGAAAAGAAAAGAAAAGAAAAGAAAAATACTGATAGAATTATCATAATACTAAGATTTATCTAAATATCATTCAAATATTGATTCAAGATGCATATGATTGCATATGGATAAGTATGAAATATTTATGTAACAGACAGTGTGGTGCAATAGTTAAGACATTACAATGAGACCAGTACATCCTCAACTACAGAAGTTCAACGGATGACTTTGGGCTACTAGACAACATATATTGTCTTGAGCTCATGTAAGAAAAGCAATATAGAAATCTAATGAACAAATAATATCATAAACAAAAATTTGTTCAATTATATGAATTAATAACAAAATAGAAATATGCTTATCACCAAACAGAAGCAGTCTAACATCAGGGTACTGTTATTATGTATGGATACTCTACAGTAGCAGCCCTCAAACGTTTGGGCATCAGGATCTGGCTCCATGGGAGAGAGGTTTTTCCACCAACTTAACGGGGCATGATTTCATGTGCTGCCTGCATCCTGCGAATGGGGTTTCACTTGTTTGCACAGCACAGTTTCTGGTATGCCACAGATTGGTTCTGGTCTATGGACCCCCGATCTACAGTTAGATTCACAGTCTACGATTGGTGAAAACTTAATAATTTAAGTCTTAATTTGAATTGTCTGTGAATTATTAAGGTAATAGCAATAATTTAGGTATTATTATTATTATTATTATATTATTATCATTGTTGTTCATCGCACGGTCTGCCAGATGTTCAGATTGGATTTGGCACTTTTGTCTATCTATCGAATTCTTGCCAAGGACCTGGGATAGACAGATGTGGATGTTTGATGGTGTTACAGATACCGTCGTGGGATGGAAGCTGTTCCCAGTAAAGCTGCCTTTTGTAATTGACTGATGGCGAATTTGTCAATGCCAATGGAGTTCAAGTGGTGCTCCAGTTGTTTTGAGATTGCACCTAAGGCGCTTATTACTATTGGGACTATTCTTGCTTGCCTTTACCACAGACAGTCTAATTCTACTTGTAGATCTTTGTATTTTGGGATCTTCTCCAGTTCTTTCTCTTCTATTCTGCTGTCTCCAGGCACTTCTACATTCACTATACAGACTTTTTTGTCTTTCTTATCAACAATTCTTACATCCAGGTGTTATGTGGTAGGTGCTTGTCTGTTTGGATTCTAAAATCCCAGAGCAGTTTAACTCCTTTATTTTGTATGACTTTTTCTATTTTATGGTCCCACCAGTTCTTGCTACATTGTCATGCCACTGCTTGTAGTCAGTCTGTGTGATCTTGCAGCAGCTTACCAGATGGTCCACTGTTTCTTCAGCTTCTTTGCAGAGGCAGCACTTACTGTGTGTTGCTTTCTTTTATTTGGCTTTGTACGCATTTGTCCTTAAGGCTTGGTCTTCTGAAGTCAGAATTAGTCCCTCGGTCTCTTTCTTCAACTTTCCCGCTCTTAACCATTGCCAGGTCTTTTTATCATCTGCTTTCCCTACTAATGTACTGGCCATGTAGTGCTTTGTCTTCTCATGCCTTGATTCTGTTCTTCATTTGGTCTTTCTTGTAGGCCAGTTTTGTCTCTCCAGTAGTCAGTAAGCCTTCCTGGTATACTACCTTCAGTGTATCTTCTTCATTGTCCTTCAGATATTCTTCCATCATCATGATCATCATGATCATCATCATAATCTACAACATCAAATCACAGTTGTCAGTTCTTTAGCTGCTATTGGCCTTCATTCACATTGAGCTCTTCCCAAGAGCCTAGCTTGTTATGTTTCAGCATAGTATATGTGCCCATTGTGACCTTTGTAATTAATTATGACATTATTGATTATTATGGTTGATTGCACAGTCAGTTAGATATTTAGACTACATTTGGCATTTTTATTCACTTTTAGAGTCCTTTCTAAGGACCTGGGATAGGCAGGTGTTGGATTTTTTTTTATATTAAACGTATAGTTGTAGGACGTAAGCTGTTCAAAGTAAAGCTGTCTTTTATAGTTTATTATATTTATACCGTGCCTTTTTAATACATGTATGTATGTATGAATATATGCATGTCAACTGAAGTTGCTGAACATACCTAGTTTATTGTGGGAATAACAGCTTCATGAGATAGGTTGGACTGAGAAAGAGTGTCTGGCTCAAAATCACCCAGCGAGGTTTCATGCCTAAGGGAGGCCTAGAACTCAGAATCTCCTCATTTGTAGATCAGCACCTCCACCACTACACCGAACTGGCTCTCTGTGTATGCACAAGGATGTGAGGCAAGAAAGAAAAACAAAGGGTAGTGGTGAAGATAGGAAAGGTTTTGGCTGTTAAAGGAAAATGTCTGGAATAAAGACTACTCGAAGATTATCCAGCCTATATCTGAAACAGTGTTCTGAGCCTATAGGGCAGTGGTGGAGAACCTATGGCACGTGTGCCACAGTGGGTGCACAAAGCCCTCTCTGTTGGCACATGAGTCAAGTTGCGCCAGCATTGCCCCAGAGCTCAGCATGCTCAGAAGAGAGTAGCAGCACCGAGTGATGATGTCACACAGCCATGTGCATGTTCAAGAAGAGTGTAGCTGCACCAAGCAATGATGTCATGAGCCGTGACTCATTAGCTGTGACTTGTCCAGGCACTCAGTGCCTAAAAGTTTAGCCATCACTGCTATAGGGGGAAAACTGTATAGTGTAGCCACCCTCTGTTGGCAAGTGACGATCTGAGACATGGTATCTGCATGCTGATATAGAGTTTGCCCTACTTTCGGGAGTGTTATCCATTCTAACCACTTAAAGGTGATGACAGATTGTAAGAATAGACAAGGCACAAACAAGAACACATTTTCTAAAATTTTAAAGGAGAACTGGGCCACTTCTAAGCTTTGAAGGTCCCTAGACATAGTAAAAATTTACATGTAATTTTAATATTTTTAAATTTTAAAAATTAAAACTACATTTAAGTCTCCTTAGGACTTGAGGCCCAGGCCAAAGGGTCATCCTATCTCCTTTTTCTCTGACTAGCAATGGACAGGGATTTCCATTTTTACAAAAAGATATTTGACTAGGAAAGAATCCTACAAAGTTGATATTTGAGATGCAGATATCAAGTCTGATATGTCAGTCTGAATCTGTGACAGAGAAAATGAGTCATATTTAGCACTGGAATAAGATCATTTAAATTGATCAGATGAGGAATTACCAAGTCAGGAAAGAGGAAAAACAGCCCCCTGAACTGGCCAGAAGAATGTTGTTATTCTTCCAGGGATAACATCACTCAGGCAGTTTACTTTTAGTAGGGGAAAAATGGTTCCTTTGCATGTTAATATGCTATGTTTATTGCTGCTACATACAGCAACATCAAAATAAACTAGAAAAAATAAGCTATTTCTTGCTCTTAAAAGTAACAAAAATGTACTTTTCCTCACCTCAACAAATTTTGGCACACTGGTCCTTGCAATAAAATTAACATTCAACTTGTTCAAACTTATGCAATCATTTCATCCTATCTCTGTTACGTACTTTTTGCCTCGTAAAGCACAATATAAATAATAATAATTTATTAAATTTATATGCTGCCTGACCCGTAGCAATTCTGGGATATACTTGTCATCAGCTCAGTCTTCTCTTTTGCTCAGTTAGAAATTCACACAAATACATTTGTTAGGTATATAAATATTCCTATGGGAGTGTTTTCTTGTTCTCTATTACAGCAAATTCAAGCAAATTTCAAGTAAATTGCTAGATATATAATCACTGCTATTCAGTTTTCAGTTTTTAAATCTGTCTTGAATAGATTTCAAATAATGACCAGTTCTAATGAAGGTTCTCCATTATAATCCAAATTTAATATTCAAAATGCAAGTATGATATTACAATCCCAGAATAAATAAAAATGTTGCTGAGCTGAGGATAGTTAGATCATATGGTACAAATTTCAGAGCCAATTCTTTTCAGAACTGCTTAATTATTAAACTTATTCATTATAGTCTGTTATTTCTAGAGAAAGTTTAATTCCTATAGTACATGAAGCTTATTTTCTATAAATAAATAATAACTATTAATATTATTTTGACCCAATCCTAAATCTGGAATATATTTGACTATCAATTTGGTTTGGGAGCCAGGATTATATTTTGAAGAGCTGGATTCAAATTTCATTTTAATATTATGCTTTGGGCATAATTTCCTCTTCTTTGAATGTTTAGAGAGAAGAATAATTTAAAAGCATGTCTATTTGCATAAAATAAATTGCAATGAAGTTTTGGATGGAGTAGTTCATAAAATTAAATGAAAAAATAACACAGCTAGCAAAAAGTACAACATGGTGGTATATATTACAATACTACACATCATTTAAGGCACATATGATGTCTTTCTAACACTTCAGAATCATTTCTATACTTATGTGATCACGAGCCATAATTTGTTTAGCAGCTGTGCTGATTTATTTGTAACTCTGCTATGGCGCATTTGAAACCACAGAAAATCCTGCTGTTTACCGTGTGCATTGTCCTTTCCTCATTTGTACAATCATTTGCATCACCCCATCTTTCACTTAATAGGCAAAAGGGAATGAAAGGTTGATGGCTTTTCAGTTCCTTTTCTTGGGAACGTCTCAGTTTTCTTTTTTCAGACAATTAGCTAAATAAACATAACATGAAGTAAGGACATGGATAATAGTTAAGATGCAAGCAATTTATTCACCCCGCTTATATAGATTTCTTTTATATACTTCCATTTTTATATAACTTGGCAACTTGTACCCTGCTGGGTCATTGTTTCAGGGATATTTCCTTACCAGATCCTCAATACCTTCAACAGTGACAGAGCATCTAATATGCTGCCTTCACTGGAAAATGTTGGGATACATTCCCAGATGTACATGCCTTGAAAAAAGCCGTCCTTGGTATAGCCAAACATCAGCACAGGAAGCCTTTTGTGACATTTTACATAAGGTCATGCATTGCCTTATGATAATGCTTATATCATAAAATGTTTTATAAAACTTGCCAAATTTCAATTCCATGTAAGTCATGAACCTGGATTTTGAATGTAAGTTAGCCCATTTGAGGTACCTTGGTTCAAAATGATGCATTGTTTCTCCCAGTTAAAGGTTACTGGAATCAGAGTTTTAGTAGACAAGGATTGGGAGGATTTTTTGAAAAACACCTAGATATCTCGCAGAGCAGAGCAAAACCAAGCAGTGATTAAGTAGCACACTTTGTTCCCTAATCTTATAATTGTTGAAGAATAATAAAATCATAAAATGGGACTTTTTCATGCAAACTCTGTCCTAAGAAGAATCTTCAAATCTTTGTTCCCCAGACAAATGTTATTCAACCTTTGCTTGAAAGCCTCCAGCAATAAGAGCACACATGACTCCAGGAGTCAAGTTGCTCTACTATTTAATAGCTCTCAAAGTCAGAAAATTTTCACTTATTTTGTGTCTTGGTCTCCATCTATGAAGATTCCACCTATTGGTTCTCTTGTCCTACCCCCAACAGCTATGGAAAATAAATCTACAGCCCTTTCCCTGTAATTGACATGCCTTCAATTATTGAAAGAACTGCTATTATATCTCCCTTTAGCCTTCTCTTCTTCAGGCTAAACATACCTAGTTCATCGGTACCTATCCTGTTCATAGCATTTAATTCCAAGGTTCACCATCTTTGTCATTTTTCTTTGCACTGTGCCCAGTTCCTCAGCCTCCTCCTTGAATTGTGGTAAACAGAACTGGGAACAGTATTCTAAACTGAGTTTGATCAACACAAGATACAGCATAACCATCATTTCCTATGAACTTTACTTTACAACTTTGATGTGGCCAACGATCATTTGGCTATTTTGATAGCTGCAGCACACTGCTGGTTCACGCTCAGTTTGCAATCATCTAGGATGCTCACAAGTCCTTCTCTTAAGTACTGCTGCCAAGCCAGATAGTGTCTTTCTGTGCATCTATCCCCCTCCCCCAAGCACAGAACTTTACTTCTTTTTTGCCAATGAACTGCATATAGTTGGAGAGGGCCCACTAGAGTCTGTCTTCTGTCATGTTCCCATGCCCCAAGCTTTGCGTCATCAACTCTTAAGTTGGCAGGACAATTTTGAGGAAGTCAAAGGTAGAAACATTGCTAGTGATCGTTTGCTTCCTAAAACGATAGATCCACTCTAGGCGACTAAAATGTTTCTACTAATACAGATAGAGCAAGTCACAAATTGCTACATTAATGAAAGGCACTAGTGACATTTATTCTGATAAGCACCACATATAAGCCAACAAATAAACCATGAGAACTGGATGAAGAATTGGTCAGCCAATTTCAGTAAGAAGTCTCCCAAGGGGAACTATTATTAAGCAAATCTTTATAGAGCAGACTTTTTTAGAAGGCACAATAACTGAAATGGCAGATTGTTTAGGATAGAAATCTACAAACAAATGAAATAAAATTCTATGATTCTTTTCAGTCTATGAGAGAGGGATCCGAATACTTTCTTTGTATTTGTTGAAGATACATTTTAATTAAATTTCCCTTCCTCTTTTGTTTTCTAACTCAAATTCTACCATACTAAAAATATTGCATTACCACATCATTCTCTACAGAAGAGTTTCCCAACCAACTCCCATAAGCCATGCATCTACAAATTGTTAATGGATATAATCCAAAAATGCATCTCCAATTTCCTGATGGATTCCATTTCAGGGATACCATGCTATTAGAATGCAAACCAATATCTGGATCATTAAACCTCTGAATAAATAGAATTAGAAGAAAAAGTTCTGTTCAATAGGATAGTGTTAAATATTATTATGCAGTGCTACAAACATTTATCAAATTATGACTTCTTTAATTCTCTTTTCAATCTTTAGAAAAAGGTGCTGATAAATTCAAATGAGCAAAGAGAAGAGCGACTAACAACTTAAGCCACAATAGAATGGTTAATGATTTGGTACTGGAAAATATGATAAAAATGAAGCATTATGAGAGAATAAGACAGAATAGGTAAGATTAATTAATATTAACATTGAGTACAGAAAATTCAGATGAGATAAGAAGTCAAAAGCAGACTATAACAGCTGATATCTGTGATCACCAACCTGCCAAGCTATATCTCCTGTGATACCATGCTTTCTGTTATACTTGCATTTGTTAGATTTAGATCTACATTAAAAGAAGAGGAAGTCTGGCAACTTATAAAAAAGTGCCTACCACTTTAATGACAAGAATACCAAGCACCTAGACAGGCAATCTTAAAAAATAACAATGTGAGTGATTACTGCCATGTGCTTTGTTTGGGAGTATTCCCAAATGCCTTCATTGAGTTTTTCAACCCCCATTTTAAATCTTGCTCCTAACAGAGCAAGATTTGCCCATCTCACAACATTGTCTTGTTCAGTCTCAGCAATTTTCTGTTCTACTCCTGTCTAATTAAATCCTAAGCAAATTGGATCTTATTGTTGCAGTGTGGGTTAGTGTCACTTATTTCCTGTTCTTTACTGATGCTTTAAAATGACACCCAGTTCCTGGGCACAAATGGGGTCCTTCCTCAGGAAAGGAATACAATCAACATAATCAGAGAACATAATCTTACTCCTAGTAGGCAATGTATAGGTAGTTTTCCAATCCTTATAAAATCTGTTTCAGCTATCCTCACTCTTTATTCAAATATCAAGCACCAAACACTTTTATCTTTTTAAAATTAAATTCTTAACTTACTCAATCTAGGACTTTATGATCTGGGATACAGATGACCTGTAGATGGCAAAAAATAAGTCTTTTCTCCCTTTCTTTGCTGCCTTCTGGTAGCTATCTGAATATTTGCAGCTCAAATTTGATAACCCTAATCCTGCCTTTAACCTTAAGATAATCATTTAGGTCCCTCACACAAAGACTCACACAGCAATCTAGATTCATAATATCATGTACTGTAGATCTATCTACTATGTTAATATGATACTGTATTATGTTTCCAGCATCATAGATAGATTTTTTTTTCAGAAAAGGAACTGATTCTTTCATAATATGGGAAACAACTGCTTTGTTTGTTTTGTTTGCAGATAGTCCAATATATGTCCATATTATGTATAGGTGGGAATTAGAAATCTAT
>JANHFO010007687.1:34550-49379 GCA_032468095.1 Pareas carinatus
ACATGAGAATGCTAGAATGGATGCTAAATTTATTCAGAATTTTATCCCTGGTGAACCAAGGAAAGTTATTAAAACTGGAGAGTTCTCTGCACAAAAAATGAACAAGAGATAGAGACCATGAATTAAAAACCCACAGATCTTGAGATAGTGAATGCTACTAACACCCCAGAACAAGGAAATTGTTATTGGGAAGAGGAAGAAGAGTAGATGGCCCTGAAGTAGGAGCTTGCCTGGTGTTTCAAATATATCATCTCAAACGTATAGTCTCTAGCAATCAATACATGTTCTAATTAAGGAAATTATTAACACCCTTTCCTCCCCTCCCAATTCTAGCCCCAACCTCCCCTAACATGAGTCCCTTTCTTAGCACACATATAGAACATCCAGATAAATTTCCCAAACTGGCAAAATCAATCACTGAAACAACTTCAAACACCACAGATCAAGGAAAACCACAACTCATAAGTCAACTCCCCTTCCCCTACCCCATGCCTTTGCTTAATAAGGAAATACTGTACATATAAAAAATTACCCTCTTCCCCCAACCTGAATATAACGCTATAATAAGCCTCTATACATATGTACACTTACATCTACATATAACCGCAGTTAAATAAGCGGATGATATATGGCACAACATGAATACATAACATTAGTAACAATGTTAAGAAATGTAGCATTGTTTCTGCTTTGAAAAAAAATTGAATTAAAATGAATCAAGAAAAATAGTGAGTTTTATGTTTGGAATGTGCCCATGCATACTCGGGGGTTCTTGAGACATACATTTTTATATTTAACTATTTGCATCTGTACCAGCGCTTATTAGTACAGTAACGCAGTTGACTCAATATGGTTGGGTATTGGAAAGAATTTAACATAGCATTTGTCATATGTTAAATGAATTATGTAATAACTTACTTATAATATCAGCATTTTTTTCCTTTGAATAATTCAAATTATGTATTTGTCATAATGGCTTGACTGATTGGATCCAAATTTAAATTGGTCTATGGTGAAAAGTTTACATGAGTTAAAATTTATTTCTAATAACTTTGTAGAGGTATGGTAAATATGTGTTAAGTTATACATTTAGCATGCAAATCAGTTTTGTCACATACAAACCACCTTCTGGATCCATTCAGCCCACTAATTTATCATGAAAAAGAGCAACAAAGGTTACTCTGAAGTTCATCAATTTAATTCAAATGTTGATCTTTGTACTCTTCAGGGATTTCAGAAAACAAGTGTAAAATACCTCATTTAGAAGAGGCATGCCCCTTGTCTCCATTAAATATTAGCCTGTTATTGTTCTGATTATATGAATTGACATTTCATCTTATTACATTTTGACATTCAATGGATTTACTAATAAAGCATATCTCCCTTTTATAAAGATATATGCATATAGTGTATAGGATAATATAATAAATCATATTATTGAACAGCAGTATAATCTGGGAACATTTAAAACCTAGAAAGTGACTTCAGAATTACTGTTTATGAGATGAGCTTTGTTTGAGGCTTAGTTTGATGGGTTTCAAAAATGGAAATGAAACTGAATCTCTAACTGGTGATTGTAACCTCAGCCAATCTTTCCAGTAGTGAGGATGTAAGGTATACTAAGAACAGAGATTATGGCTTAAAAGCCTATTTGGCTTCAAAGGGGAAATAAGCCCTTGAGGGACAAGGCTAGTGTCCCATTAATAGGTTCTTCATATTGGAGCAGTGTCCAGCAGGACAATAGATATCATCACTTGGACAAGTATATTCAATTGCAGGGAAGCACTTATGGGAGAGGACATAAAAGCAGATAAGTTTATTTACCTCTTCTTTTGATGTCAGGAACCTGAGCTCCTGGTCATCTGGTGAACAAAATGGGCTGAAACGAAAAGAAGTCCCATTTTGCAGCAGATGGGGAACATAGACATAAACAACACGCTAGCTCTTATTGGCAAGAATGCTATGTTAAATGATGTAGAGGAACTCATACATGCCTGTCCTAGTTTCTATATAATAATAGCCTAAAGAAAAAGAAAGTAATCAGTTTATCAGTATCATGTTAATATCTTCATTTAGAGGTCCTGGAATATTTTGCAGATTTAAATGGAGAAATCTGGGATTTTCCTCATCCTCCCCCCCTCCCTGCCATGAGCAGTATTTAAAAAAACATCCCAAAACATTTGAGTCCAAATTGAAATAATGTTGGATTTTTGCAAGTACAAGAAATATAGATTTACTTATACAAGGCAATTTCAGGAAAAGTTTTGAAACCAGTAGAATAGCGTTGAAACAAGGCAACACATTTTCTCTGATGTTTTTGGTGACATACAAAATATCCCACTCCTCATATTCCTGAAGCACCACACATTATGGCAAGATATAACATAAGATTGTGTATTGCTACATTGGCAGACATTATATCACATCTGTTATAGAATGCCAGAATAAGTGGTCTGGCAGCATGCCATACTCAGTTAAACAGCTTGGAAAATCTGCCATTTTAAAAAAAAAGAAAAACATCTTCACATCCCTTATCCCCTTACACATTTACAACATATGTGCTGTCATGGCTCTAGAATTAGCATTAAGAAAGTATTTCAATACATTATCCTAAAGCATCTGAATAGCAAAAATGTAAATTATGTCTCTTCAGGTACAGAACCACTCATCCAAGCTGAGGACAGCGGAAATCAGGTTTATGCAATGAGAAAACTGAAGAACACACCTCATTTTTCTAAGCAGGAGGAAGAAACTGAGTTTCTTAAATGATGAACATACAATTTTGTTTGTGTATTATACAAAGTTTCATGTATTTTTGGCAAGTTAAATAACCAACATCACTGTCTCCATAAACAGCACCTGCAGCTAAAATTTTCTATCATGTCCTTTTGATATTTTTAGTGTAATAATATCCAGAATTTTAAATTATAAAATAATATTTAAAACATAACCTATATATGTGGTTGAACCAACCTTCTTCTTAGTCAAATTTCCACAGAAAAAAAAATTAAAGATAGATGGAGAGATAAAAAGGCTAATTTCTTATACTAAAGCAATAGATACAATGCCTGCATATGAACTGCTGTTGAAAGTCCCCCAACATTTTTACCCATCTTTAAGCAAACATGTTTCATGCTCGGTGCACACAAATTAGCATTGGTAATTTAATATTATCAAATGTTAGCTATAGTGTAAACATGTGAATTCAATATTCAAACTGAGCTAGATTGCAAGAAAATTAAAACCAGAGTAAACCTATACCCCAAATATACATTAGATCATTCTGAGAGTTCAGTTAATATCTTTTTTGGTTTGCTTTTTAGTTTACTTTTTCTGAAGTACTACAATACTAATATTTTTTTGGTTACAGCTGAGAAAGGGAACTAGCCAGAGGCAGGCTAGGGCTAGGATCAAACCCCACTGTTTAATAAATTTTAAGTACTAAGTGTTAATTGAGAGATTTCCCAGTCCCAGGCTTTCCAAGCTAATATAACTTTGGAGAAGTAAATTGGGTGCAATTTAAACTGAACATTCAAAATGAATTCACTCCATCTGAAGGAAAACAGCACAATGCTTCAGGGTCCAGATTCCAGAGAAAGATTATGAGTTTGTAATCAAGCAAGGAACATGAAAGTCTTGCTAGTGAGGATTAAGATGATCCATTGCCATTTTCTAAACATGAGGAAAAATGCGACAAGTTGTGATTTAGAAAGAGGTATTCAATGCATGCAGTTTTCTCTTATTTCCCATTTGTAATGGTATGGACCAACATAAAGCTACTTCCAGATACACGTACTGAAAACTGTTGGGGAAATGTAACAACTAAAAATCCATATCCTCTCAAAATCAGAATATTCACAAGAAGAGAAGCACTAGTTTTATACAAAATGCAATAGAAAAAAAATCTCAATTTACAAATGAGATGAATGCCTTCCCAAGTGCCCTTTGTTAAAGGATTCATCAGTTACTTTGTGTGCTGCAGACTGCTAGGAAAGTACCTTTTTAAGAGGGAAAAGGAAAATGAAGGCATTCTGCTCTTCCAGACATCACTCCTTCCATAACCTAATAAAGTTCAAGCCCATATTTAACCTCTCTACCAAAAGACAATACCTTCCAATGGCTTCAATGCAGCAAAGATATTGAAAATGTAAAGCCCAGTGGGGTACGGATGAAAGAACATGAAAGGAGAATCAGTTGCAAGAAATGTGGCTCAAAAAGAATAGCTGCTTCCAGAGTTCAGAGCTTGTACCTCTCCATTTATTTAGTTCAATTACAATCTGTCAGCTCTTTCAGAAGACACACTTCTGCCCTCCTGTCTTGTTAGGAAAGCAGATCAACAGACCCAGGAAAAAGTGAGATGTTTTGCCACATATCTGGGAAGCAACAGTTAGCCTGTTGGTTTTACCTGAGGGTTCCTGATGTAAATGAAACAATCTCATTTTGATTATAAGCAGTTTTACTCACATTTTCAATTATTCCTCCTTGAGAGAAAAACTGCTGCAAGCAATACTGCATTACACTGAGAAGAGGTCCAGAACAACTCTAATGCTGTTAAATAATAGTACTTTTCCCATTTAGTATCTCCTGGTCTCCTCTTAACTTTCTTGCTTCTTGCTACCTCTGCTTTCTGATCCCCACTACAGCAACTATGGGAACTGGTATTTCATCTCCTCGTGCTCTATGGAAGACAAGCCATAGTTCCACAACACTATAGTTATCAAATATAAGTATATATTCAATAAATATACATATACACATGGTATGAGTTGTGCTGGTCCTATTCTCCCCACCAGCAGCACCACCTCCCGCACTTTCTACGCAACTCCAACAGCAGAGAAAGCCTTTTTTCTATAGTCTCTCAAAATCTCCTTTTTGCAAGAGAAGCAAGGAAATGGCAGTTGAGAAATCTCTCTTCCACTTTTAATTCATCAAAAGAACAGTGGAGTTTATGGAGCTGCCAGCCTTCTTTTCTAATTCTTCAGCCTTTTTATTAATTCACATTGCAGAGGCTTGTTCTGCTGGGATGTGTAAGAAAAATACTTCAGTGATGTTACTTTAGTTTTATTTTTGATGTCTGTATTTGATGTAAATCATTATTTAAGAGAGCTGTGCATAAAACAATCCACATCCAAAGGTTTATGGTTTCAAAATTAACAATGAGTTTTTATGAATAGAGAAAAACCAGACAGATTCCCCGCCCCTGGGATCCCGCTTTTTAAGTTTCTCAAGACTCTTGGTAAGAGTTTCCTGTTCTCACTTGTCCTAGCTTTTCTGCAATTTCAGCCCATCCTTCAGAAATAGCCTTGCTGGGCTGCCGAAACTGAACTTCCAAGCAGATCTCCACACCTCCTTTTTCCACAAGATATACTGTATTCCAGGATGCAAGTATCTAGGCAACTTCAATTTTTGACCTTTACCTAAAGTCTTTATAAAAGAACTGAATGTATTTCATTAAAATTGATTCCACATTAGACGTATCTCACAATTTTTTAAAAGTACAAATGTAAAAAGAACTAATCTTTGACACCCAAATCTTTCCTCTGCTCTTTACCTTGCATGGTATTTTCATATCAATACTAACCATCCCAGTTTGCTGCTAAGAAAACCTCGATTCCGTGTTGGGGTATTGCCCCTACCCATGTGCTGACCTCACCTGATCCATGCCCTGTCTTTCCAACTGTGAAAACACAAGCTAAGCTAGTCAGCTCTGACATGTGATGGTCAGGAATGGAAATGTGAGTAGGGAAATGAAAAGAGATAATTAGGAGTTCAGGTGTGGGGAAAGAAGTGGCACTTCTCATCAGCTCTGCCTAAGCAGAGCCCCAATATTCCACTTTTTTTTAAAGGAAAGAAACAGTAGCAGAAGAGTAGCAAATGGAAGCTAGGACTAAACCCACCACTTGCCCCTCCCATGCTTTGCATTTCCTGCACCATCCCCTCCCATGCTTTCCCCCCCCATCACTCAGACATCAGATTCAATACTAGAAAGTTTCTCATAAACATGCCCATTGCTAGAGCCATTGAAAGCCCTGGGGTTTTTGTTGTTAGGCACACAGGGGTTGGACTGGTTCCCTATACAGATGTCCTTCTGGAAACGGGATGGCACAGCTCCATGAAGAGCTGAGACCACTGGCTTGTTGGTGGTGACAATGGCTCGGAAGTCTGGCCTGGCCTTGGGCCCTCCAGCCACCACAGGCTGCCTGAAGAAATAGGATTTGCTGCCATGGAGCAAGCACTGGTCATCCCCAAAAGTGGGGATGAAAGGGTTTTGAGTGACCCGATCAGGGTAGAGAGACTTGCTTAGCATATAACCACCACTAATGCCAGGATTGTTGTGGTGGTGGTGGCTGGTGGCAGGCAGTGAGGACTTGTTGTTGGCAAAAGTGGACTCGCTCGCTGGCATTTCAAACATATGAGCATAAGGGCTTCCCTCCAAAAAGCGGCCTTTGTCCTTTAAGCTCACACTGCGTGGGGCCAAGGCTGCTTCTTCCTTCTGCAGATCCACAAATGTGTCATAGGAGTGCTGCCGGCGGAGCTTATTCCGATTCTTCTTCTGCACCTTGGAGGCAGAGTTGGAAGGGCTCTGAGGGTACTTGGTGGTGGAGGTGCTGGTTGCCACTGGCACAGGAGCGGAGGGCTGATCCAGCTCTTGAAGGGAGTTGTCCTCACTGATATCATAGAGGTTGCCTGCCTTCTTGCAAGCTTCACACCGGATGCATGGTTGGCGGGTGGAGTTCTGTCCCACCACAGCAGGGGTGTAGTTATGCAGCTTAGATGGGCAACTGCGGCAATAATTAGACCCTGGCCGTTCCTCCCAATCAAGATTGGTAAGGTTTTTTTCCCATGGCACTGGTACCCCACTCACAACACTGTGCTTGTGCTCATTGTTTACTCCAAATTCCCCTGACCCATGTTTGTGATGGGTCCTATTTGTACATGTCCCTGATCCCCCTAGAGTGTCACGCTTAAAGTCATCTCCCCGTTCTTTATAGATATCTGTCAGATCTACATGTTCCCAATGTGGTGAATTTTCCTTAGCCCGGAATTGGTCCAAATAGAAATCCCTTAGCCCTTCCTTGTCTCTAAAGTAGCGCTTGTGATCAGGGGAACGGGGACGCCGTCGATAGGCCAGTTCAATCTCATCAAACTCTCTCCGTGACTTAGCTGAGGCTGGGCGTTTCTTTAAACTATCTTTATATTGCTGTTTTCTCCGCTTTGCAGCATTGCCTTCAATGTTGCCATATGTAACTGTATGAGTGGATATGTCTGAAACATCTGAACGGATTAAATCATCATGTGCCCCTCCTCCACTATATCGATCATTCTTGAATGACAGCTTGCCGTAAAGGTCACCTAACTGGCCATGCTTGGCTGGTGGTAAACCTATATCTAGTGGCTTTTTACTGAGGGATCGAGACTGGGTAGAGAAGGGTGGATTATCACAGTCATATAGTCCATCAATAGAACTAGCACTACCAATGCTATGGGGGCGATGATGATGATGATAATGGTCTTGATAAACATTACTTTCTTTTAGTTGTAGATTGCCGAAAGTCCTTTCTACCTCACTAATATAATCACTGAAAAGATTCTCCTCACAAGGGGGGTTATTATAAGACTTGCAATCAGAGTGGGTGAAGCTGCGGCGATGTTCAGAGATATCATAAACTGATGATTCACGGCGGATGAAATCCAGGGCACTTTGTGGTGATCCATTGACACCTGAAAGGTTAGCCATGTTCTTTGCTGTTCGGAGCAGACGTAAAATATTAGAATGGGTATTGTTCATGGTGGCAGTGGGAGAATTCATAGAAGAATGATGGTCTTCAATAGCCACTCCATGGATACAGCTGTAAATACCCTGTAATGGAAAAGCAGGGAAAGGGTTAACAGAGAAGCTTAGCAGAGAACCTGAATAGCTGGAAGATGGGAAAATGTTTTTTGGTAAATAAGATTTTATCTTTCAAGATTTCTTGTTGTATCACTTTCAATTGGGCAACATACTTCCTTTGGAGATGTTCTCATTCTGCCTTCAGAAAGAAATACAACCTGCATTTGTATACATTGATTCAGATAATTAAGTCTTTTGTCACTACTGCAACCATTCTTTCACTTTTTACCCCTACTTGTGCTTTTAGTTTCTTTAAATTTGGAGATTTCTTTATTTGCAATATTTGCTAAAGAGCATCAATCAAAAATATTTCTGGCTAACATACAGCAATAAACACAGGAATAAAACAAATGACAAGAAAAACACCAATACATAATCAATACAAAATCAGAAAGTCAATCAGGATCAATTTATAAACCAAAACCTCATTGAAAGGTTTTAAAGACCTTCGAAAATGTAGGAAGGACTGGGCCAAACTGAGAGATAGAGACAATATGTGTTATTCACATGAGGTGGGTGACTTAGCAGGTCCTCTCTCAATATTTGAACTGGATGGGCAGAATTAAACTTGAAAAGGAGTCTCTGATGTATCCCTGTATCATAGCATACTGTATAAGACTTGATAAATTATTGAGTCCAAAAATAACTAATCTTAGGATAAGAAAAAGCAGGTTGACTTGACTAATCAAATGTGTTATTTTGCTCCAGGTGTACTTACTTACATGTTAATTTCAACGGTAGCCCCAATTCCAGGGCATTGCAGTAGACAAGTTGCAAAATGATCAAAGCTTTAGTCATTGTCATCAAGGCTTCTTGATGACATCAATATGCTGATGATTTCCAGTTATATACTATATCTGTACTTCTGCTTAGCTAAGCAATGATGTTCATGTCTCGGTGCTTGGAGACTGTGGGGATCTGGGTGGGTAATGACAAGCTTCAGCTGAACCCTGAAGATTAAGTAGCACTGAGTTTTGGAGCCTTCTGGAGCTGGAAATGTACTGTCTTTGGCAGGTAGCAGTCATGTATAAGACAGTCTTTGAACAGCTTCATGATGTGTGCTAGTTGTGCCGCTTCCTAGACTATAAAACTTTACAACTCAGTTACTCATGCTTTGGTCACATCCGGGATGGATTATAAAGCACTACACATTGATCTATCCTTGAAGAGTATCTGAAAGCTTCAGCTGATGCAGAGTGCAGCCATGCAGATATTATGCATGCCCCTAAGGTGGTGCACATTACACCTATGTCTGTGAGCTGCATTGGCTGCCAGTTTGCTTCACGGTCCAATTCAAGGTGTCTTTTCTGCTCTGATCCCCACCTTCTGAACATCATTCCCCCTGAAGTGAGGTTAGCCTCATCCCTGCTAGCCCTCTGAAACACCATTAAAATATGATTCTTGAGGTTTATTTTTTATTCACATCTGAGTGTTTTATGTTTTTTTATTGCCATTATGTTGTGTGCTGTCCAGAGTTATGTTTCGTGAGACAGACAGCTATATTACTGTGATAAACATATACATCATTACATACATACATGCATACTTGGCACACCAGTCAAAGATTTCCCTGGACACAACTTCTAGCTGCTGCTTCTGTAGCAGGAATCAAATCACAGATTATCTCCAGGTGTAATGGAGGACTGTTGTTACCGGATAGTTATGATGTCAATTGACCAGCAGTAACTCTGTCTGGCAGGAATTCACTTGAGTTTGTTTTGGCTTATCCAGTTTATGACAGTCGTCAGGTATCAGTTTAAGACCTCAAAAACTTTGTGTGGATTACTAATAGATTACTTCTCTCAGAAATTTCATATAGATGTTAAATAACATGGGAGTGGAAATCAAGCTCAAGTGTCATGCCACATGAAAGTACCCAAGCAACTAAAGACTTGACCACTCATTGCCTGTGACTATGAACCAGACATGCCCACTTGAGTAGGAGTAAAATATTTGTAAAAGATTACTTCAACTTAAAATCCTTGCAGATAGTCTGAAGAATTCCATGGTTGAGAGTATTTAATTCTGTTCAGAGATCTACAAGAATTACAAGGTATTAGTCCCCCATTCATTTCCCAACAAAGATTATCTAATAAAACAACCATTACTGTTTGGTCTCATGATCAGCCCTGAATCCTGATTGAAAGGGACCAAGATAATATGTTTTCTCCATGATTTTGTAGAGCAGAATCTCTATCTTCCCCAAACAGAGAAGACTGACACTTGGTGAAAGTTATCAAAAAGAGAGAGATGGTTTCTTTCCCTTTCAATACATTTCAGTGAGTCTGACCATATATATATTTCTGAATAATAAGTCTACCAGGTCACTGTCTACCATTATCTTGTTAACTCTCTCAACATATTACTACTAAAATACATTAAAAGATTACTGTAAAGTTCAAGATACCTTCAATTTCATTGTCTCATATATTTATCAGATTATGAGACTGGTATTGTACTGTAATGTATTTATCTATGATTTTGACTACCATTTAGCTTCTAACTCTGATTCAAGGTGCTCCTTCTTACTTAGAATACCCTAAATGAGGCCAATCTTACACTTTGTAGATGTTCTTGGGTACCATCTTGAGATTTGTTCACTCAGGAATTATAAACTGTCAAGCCAAGTACAATGTATTAGTTCACTTGGCACAGTCTCCTGTCCCTCTGCACAGCCCAGCCTTTGTTATTCATTTGGATCACAGCTTGTGACCTACAAAGTCATACTTGTCTAGTCCTTCCTCAGCAATTGTGACAAAGAAAACAGAACATACTCTAATACTGTTGATAACATATCTTTCTCAAGCAAAATTCATTGCCATCTTTTGTTCTATATCTGAATTTGACTTTTCTGGCTACATAGTAAGACATTTGAACGTATTTTGAATTAGCTTTATAATTTTATAATCAAAAATTTGGCTACCAAGATATACGTACTTTAAAGCTGAATGAATTAGCAACTTAATAGTTTAGGCTAGAAATATTATTTCAAAATTGCATTTGATGAAATTTCAACTAATTTATAATATGAAAGCATTTGCAAGAATATTTATTTTTTAATGAACATTAGAAGGGCTGTGTTTAAGCTAATGGTTTATCTAGTCCCGGATTTTGCATCCTATAGTGATCAACCACCTTTTCCATTACATTACATTTCCATTATCCTTGAGGAAAAAAATGCTATTAAAATTGTTTGAAAGTATGGTGATTGGTATTCAATTCTCCTGGTTATTACCTTTGCAGGAATGAAAGGTTCTGCTAAAGAGGAGGAGAATCCCTTCAGCTATACTCAGAAGCAAAATGGATACAAGATACCTCTCTTTTTCAGGAAAGGGGTTTGCAACCTATGGTCCAAGGCCTCCCAAAAGCCAGGAGTGCTGCCCCATTGGCAATTCATAAGTTGTTATCAAACCATGATTTTGAATGTGACAAAAGAAGGGTGTTCTTAAATTCACAAGGAATAATTATAATGACAATAGCTTTTTATAATTTACTTCCTTTACCCACTTCTTTGATCTAGCTCTATCCAATTTCAAACACTTGCTCAATGGTCAAATGTAACCCTCGGTTTTATATTGGGCTAAATACAGCACCATACTGTAATCCCTGTATTAGATTGAATATACTCACCCTGCTAATGGAGAAGACGACACCAGGCTTGCCAGAACAGACCCCCATGAAGCAATGGCGAAATTGCCAATAAAAGAGATGTTCACAGATGAAAGTGATGAGGCTGAGGGCCATGGCTGCTCCCAACATATAGAAGACTCCTGCCATGTTGTCAATATCCAGCTGACTACTCATTACCTCATTCTTCTCATTGTGACAAATCCCAGTGAGCCAGAGAGCTTCTAGTTCCTCCATCTCCCCTATAAAAGAGTTGGAGAAATGAAACATGAAATCCATTTGTGTGAAGGAGTGAATGAGTGAGTGTGGTTGATAATCAGAATAATAGAGACTTCTATTTTTAAATGATTTTATTTGGCATTTTAAAGCATTCTTAATTACAAATATGCTTTGCAGTCTTCATTCCTGTGACTCACAAAGTTTCTTTTCTGAGATTATTCTCAGTTTCCCATGAACTGAGGAGGCTTAGGGTGACTCGTCAAATATTATTAGTGAACACAGGTCTAAAGGTGATCAAAGATTCATGTCTGTGAGGTCACAGCTGAATCTGCAACCTGCTGGATAACACTGGCACTCATGTTCATTTGTAAATGGGCAATGGCAGATGGGGTGACCTATGTTTTTTTAAAAATCAGCTTGGACTCAGATCTTACCTGGAACAAAAAAAAACCCTTTAACATATCTCAAGGAACTTATTATTTTCTATTATATGGATGGGTTTAAGATAATAAATACAACCTTCCTCATATCCCCTTCCTCCTACATAAAATAACTTGGTCATGCAACATTCAATACTGTTCAGTTATTCTCTTTGGCTACTTGAATAGCAACTTGTATAATAACACCTGATTGCTTTTTAAACAAAATAATAACAATAAAATTACATAACAGCTGCTGTATTTGGAGTATTCTTTATATACTTTAATTCCTTATCAGTCCAGAGTCAGATGGCATCTTTGCAAAGTAATGACCTCAAATTTATGGTGTAGACAACTACATTGAGAATACATTTTGAAACATAATTTACCATCCCCGTGATCCTCTGAACATCATTTTGGCATGTCAGTTATGATACATCTGCAATTGCTTTTCCTTTTCTGTGGAAAAAGGTCTGGCTTAATGCCATCTTTTGTTAGCCCATCTCTCAGATACTTTATTTCTTCAAATTTGCTCTTTTTCAATTTTCAATGTTCTTGAGATTTTCCAATGCTGCCCCACGCCCGCTGCAGAGAGGCCCGGCCTATTCAAATGGTATGCCCCCAGTGACTGATGGACCCACACAGGTCCCAGTGGAAGCTGTGGGATATCCCAGTCACTCTGTTGCATGGTCTTGCGGAGCCTTTGGCTGCAGACTGGAATTAGTAGGTGTCCAGAACCCTGGACAGTATCATGCACATCACCTTCTTGACCTCATCATCCGCAGACACTCCCCATGATTCATGGAGGAGTTGAGGGTGTTGAAAAGAGTCAAGAAATGGATAGAGACAAAGAATGAATTCTACTGACCACAGGTTAGAGTTGCTAATTAAGGCCTACCTCATGGCAGAAAAAGTGGTGAAACATTACTATTTCTTTGCATTTATTGCACCCAAAGAGTGCTACCTGGTGGCCCTGTTTAAGGTCACCTAGCTTAAAGTCACCCAGATGGCTTTGTGACTAAGAGAGGATTAGAACTGGATATCAGTTTATTTTCTTTGAGTAGACTAGTTTAATTCTTTCAAGTCCAGGCAAATTCTCAAAATCCATGTTCTTGCAAACAATAATCATATAATAATCCCACTTATTCTGAAGTTTATTCGTCATTATGGCAAAAAATTATTTTTACTTCAGTTTTGCTTTTGTTTTTATTTTGTACATTGTATGTGTATCATTACAAAGAGTAATGTGATGAATTCTTGGAAGCGTCACAATATTATAATATACAACTTTGTGCTCAGTTCAGTTCCTAAAATACATCTTCATTAACCATGTAGGATTTTTTTCTGGAATAATTTTATATCACTATATCGACATAATGAACTACTTGCAAATTGTTAGATGTTTTTAGAACCATTATTGTGCTTCGTGGATTTAATAATTCTGTTTTTACATAATACATAATGTTTTTTTCTCCATTTCATCAGGAGTTCAAACCACTCATTGTATCTACTGAATTCTTATATTTATTTATTTAATCATATTTATATGATTGTAGACATGGTTATTGCATATAAGTCATCATTTTTTTCTATCCATGATCTACTGCTAGACTGAGGTCTGCACCAGTAAGAGTTATATAACTGGTTTATTGTTGTTGATTAAGTCTATGAAGAAATCACCTTCTTTAGATTCATGCTATTTTTAAAATGTTTTTGTGTCTTTGCACATTTCAGCCATGTAATTAGACTTTCTATATTTATGACACTTTGGCCATTTGTTGTATGTTTCCCTCCTGTTTTATTACTGCCTACAGTTTGCCTTGTTTTGAGTGTTTTTGCTTGCTGGTTCCTTTGCTGGAGCCAAAACTATATTTCTGACTGGATCTGCTGGTATCTTTCCATAAATCTATAATACAGGTGATGGTGAATAATGGACTGTGGTTGCGGCAGCAATAATTATCAACTGTGAGTGAGCAACTTCTGCTCTTTGGCTTATATCAGTAGCATCTTCTATGGACAAACTGTCCTTTCTAAGTAACCGATCTTCCATTATCTTGATTCTTATGCCCAAATTATTTGATCTTTGGGTAGTCAGAAGCTTCAGCTGGTATAGAATGCAATGGTCCAGACAACTTTGGGCATGCCACATATACCCATGTAACCATTGCTTCCTAAGTTGGAAATAGAACTGTACAATGTCTGTATCAAGGGCCTATGTTCAACCATGTTCAACCATGTTACTTTAAATATTGTGTTATATGTATATTATAAATAATAAGCCCTGTCAAAATAGACCATTTATACCATCTAAAGTGATTGTACTTATTTATAAGTAAACATTTTCTAAACAAATTGAATAGAGAGTTAATTAAAATAATGTTCCACCAAGCTGTCTAAGTATATTTGGATACGTACACTCCTCAGATGGACAACTCTTGGTGTAAACCAGGCAACCAGAGATTTTAACTATCAGTTCTATTCCCCCCATGTTTTCCCCACCTCCGCTAACACACCTTTGTTATTTGGATGACATTGACTCAAAGCAGCGATACTGCATACCATCCACTTAAAAATGTATTCCTTATCCTATGTAAAAGACAAACTTTCTTTCCCCCACCTGTTTCAGAGACAGGTGAATCTCTCTTCCAGTGAGTGCATCAAGGATTCAAGGGC
>JANHFO010007688.1:16610-28414 GCA_032468095.1 Pareas carinatus
CCCCCCCCCCCCCCCCCCCCCCCCCCAGCACCGTAAAACTCTTGCAAATCTGTGGTTGGTATAATTGCTATTTTTTTTCTCACTGGGTAACAATTAATATTTATTTAGCGCATGTCCCTAACTTATTGAGAAGAACATTTAAAAAAAAAGTAGATGAACAGTAGCAGCCACTACCAGGATATAATAAAATTGGATTTAGGTTGGGGGGAGTGTTGGTCAGTCTGTGTTTTTAAGGAATGTCTTCTTTAGGTCTTTCAAAGAAAAGGCTTCCACTGCTCTCATTACACATATATTTTTCATATTTCAGTAAATATTGCTTTTTCTTTTAAAAAAAGACTCAATTGGCTGCATCGTACTGACAATACTGTTTCAAATGTCAATATGATTAGCTGTCAACAAATAGAATTAATTGTCAACAATGGAAACTGTGTCCCCAGAGATCATCTGTATCACAAGTATTGAGGGGGGAACTCTACTGAGGAGCGATGAAATAGATGATGAAATAATGTTGCAATGATGCATATAGGCAATGCTAGGGGTTGTGTTCTGACATCCTAACACAGTTTGTCATTTCTCATCACCATAGTTAGTACTAGATGCCTAGGATCTGTACCTAAATGGGGAGGGGGATAACAAGCTTCACTGACTTTCAACTCTGTTCAGTCACAGCCAATTCGGCTTTCAAAACGAGAGGTTTCAATTCAATTGGGTGAACTGGCAAGTATAGAGCAACAATTATTGAACCAAGGTAACTCAATGGGTTAATTTACAGACTCCTGTGGGAATGAAATTTGGGGAAGTTCTGGCTGATTCAACATACCATGCTTTCTGACTATACTTTCCAGAAACCTGTAGGTTGTATGGCATAAGGGGAGATGGGACAGCCAAATCCTCACTCTCTTTCCCACCCCCATCTGGCAACTGCACTCAGTTGAGTGATGACTGGCTGTTTTGGAACCAAAATGAAAATTTGAGGGGGAAATGGTGGGTGGTGAGGGATGGACAAGGGAGTGACCGAAATATCTGTTGGCAAAGTAGGGCTAAGTGGGTACACTGGAGGTCAATGGGGGAGACCCCTTCCTTCCTGGATGGGAGGGCCCTTTTGGATGGGGAGAGTTGTAGTTTTTCTTTTGGACCATTTCTCCTTTTGTTTCTCCTCACCTCAGCGAAGTGGCAGGACGTTCTGCAGGTCAGCCAAGGAGGAGCTCCTTGCCAGCTTTCCATAAGCAATCTCAATGAGGAAGCTCACAGAAATTCATTTCCACTCTCGCTGCTTTTTTGCCTACCCATGGTGGCTCTGCTTCTCTATTTAGGTAAGGAAGTATCTCTGAAAGAATGACCTAATGGGTCCCAGATTATCTAGTAGTTCAAGAAGTGAGATAGTTCTTTGTCTGAAATGCAGCTTATAGCAAGCAAATAGGTAAATGTTGAGGAGAAAGATAAGGAAATAAGAAAAATCAAGATTTGACACAACAGCAATAGCCCAACTCAAGCAAAAGTCATAAATGATAAAGCAATTTCCCATTTTCCTTAGAAGAGCAACGACTGTACTTCATATAGTCTAACCTCTTTTACTGAATACAAATACAAATTGCTGTACAGCAAAAAAATTTACTTACATGTCTTGCACCACAATATACTGATGTGGTATGAGGCCATCTACACCATTATGACGACCTTCCCACCAGTCTTCGGATGCCCGATGGTACAAGAGAAGGGAAGCTCCTTTTTTGAAGGATAACTCACGTGGGGACCGTCCAGTATAGTCAAACTTGGCAATAGCTTCAATCTGTTCCACTTCTATAAAGTTGGGTGAACAGCAGTAGTAGAAAGATCAAATTACAGAGAATTGATTAAAACTCACTATAATTTATTTGATGCAGAAAAGTAGCCTTAGAATGGCATGAGTGTTTCTTATCTAAAAACATTTCTGTGAAGGATATTTTTGCTACTCTCCTTAGGAAATATTGTCACCTTAATGTTGAAGGTACCACATACTAACTTAAGTGCAAGTGTGAAAGAAGGAAAAGGTAGCAGCTGACAGCTGGGGCATGATACCCTGTATTTTGATAAATTGAGGGGGAAAGGAAATATGAAATTACTGTGTTTCCCCAAAAATAAGACTGGATCTTATATTAATTTTTGCTCAAAAAGATACATTAGGGCTTATTTTCTGGTTAGGGCTTATTTGGGGGGAAATACAGTACTAAATGAATCCGTCTGGCTGATGAACTTAACTGGGGCTTATTTTGGGGGTAGGACTTATATTACGAGCATTCTGAAAATTCATACTAGGGTTTATTTTCTGGTTAGGTTTTTTTTTTCCAGGGAAACGGGGTAGCTTAAATCCTCAGGAGACAAAGTGGCAAGTCAACTCTAACTTGGAGGCACACAATCAATCAAATCAATCATTACCTCTGATGAAATCTCTAATAAAACATGTTGATCAGAGGCAAAAATGGGAGAAACATACATATCCTGAGTAAGAATTATCTTTCAAACTATCTCTTTTTAAAAACTATAATTATTTCCAGCTAAAAGTAGCTTAAAAATAAAAAAACACTAGTTTATGAGTTTAACTCTATTGATGCCATTAGACCTAGCCTCCTAAATATATTTTGGCCAGCAGAAATTTATATAGGACTATCCAATGCTAGCAATAAACAGTTTTGTGTACTACGTAGTACCATCTTTTTAATAAACTTCTGGCTGCCTGCCATTCAAACCAGAATGTTGAATAACATGAACTTTAATCAGATCCAGCAGAACAATTTTAATGTTCTTGTCTACTTAAAGGCAGAAAGCAACTCAGAAGCAGATTTCAAGTTATCTTCTTGGTATGGCAATACCGAGAAACAGCCCTCAGTCTAGACGTAGCTTTGCCTCTACATTTTCTGCTAAAATTTTCTTTAACATCAGCTGGACATAATGGGGATTGTAACCCTGAATGTATGAAAAGCACCATTTGGGAAAGCTTATCTTACATCATGTGTCTTTATGTGGTTCAAATGAGGCACCATTGAATAATACAGTATATAGTCTCAAGATGACTTCTAAAAAATTGCCACATAATCTAGGTAAAATATCTTATTCTTCATCAGTACACCAGACCAGATATGTGGAATTAGTCTTAGAGATGTTAAATAAATTCTTAAAATAAAACAGCTCTTCCTCTCCATACTTGTGTTATGGTTAATCACCCAGAAACTCCAATCAAAACTATTAACATAACCATTCAGGCATAAAATTGCCTAAATGGAAGCTTGCCTGCTTCAACTTTCAGTCAAGAAAGGCCATATGTCACCAACACTGAAAAATGAAGGTTGACATCACCCAGCTCTTCTCAAACATTCATCTTCAATTAGCTGACTTATCCTTTTCTCTTCTTCTGCCCTTAGTTCCAATAAACAATTATGTCAATTTTCCCATAACTTGAATTGGTAAGGTATTGGATTTGGATACTTGCACCACGAAATAGAAAAAATTAATGGAACTAAAAACCATAAAAACAAATGAAACAGAGGCATGCTAAATTCAAGTGAAATACAGAGTTCTATCACAAGGTTCCCTAAATTGTAAAATAAGCCAACATTTGTTCTAGGCATATTATTTAACCCTGATGTCCAAATCAATTTATGCGAGAGAATGTGATGAAATAACTGTATTGTGTGTGCAGATACAGAAACCTTTTGTTCTGAAAGTTAGCATACAAAAGTAAATGGACATAAATAAAAATAAATATAACATGACATGAGGGAATAGAGCTGTATTTTTCAGGTTTTTGTCATTTAATCCTATTAACTTAAACTATTTTTTGTCAGGCAGATGTATCAAAAATGTTTAATTGATATACTATTATTTCCTATTCTGTTTAATGATGTGAGGGGAGATGACCCTACCCAGCAGCTTTATGTAGATATTTAAAAGGAGGAAAGAGAAGGTAGAACCTGAGATACCCCACAAAGCAAGGACCTACGGCTTTGCTGCTCCAGCACTAACCAGAACCAGCATTGGAAGGAGGAGGAGAATCACCACAAAATGGTACTCTCTACTCCCCAACTCCCTCAGCTGGTAGATGGGTTTGAAGGCCCCTGAGAGATTAAGAAGAGCCAGGATGGATTCATCAGATCTATTTCAAGGTTACCACAGATTAATGACATGTGCAGCCAAAGCCACCTTGGTGCTTCACCTCAGTTTGAACTATGAGTGAAAAGTGTCTGGAAAATCTGCATTTTCCAGGGCCCTTAATGCTGGAAAATCTGCATTTTTCAGGGACCTTAATGCTGGAAACCAGCCACCTTCTAAATACCCTTTCCTAAAAAAGAAGAAGATTGGAGACTCTAGAACAAATTGTCCTGATTACTTGGATCCAAGGATGGGTTTATGAGCCAACTCCTCTCTCAAAGAGACATTTACCACCACATGAACCCAACCACATGTCCCCATCTCTGGAGATCATGAATAATTCTGAGCAACATGAATCTAATGTACAAGTGTCTCATCAAGACAATATTTCCATGGCTGTCATGGTGGCCATGAAGTCCTATGCTGTCCCTAACTCCGCTCCCAAGTATGGCTGATAAAGTCCCTCAAGACCATAAGTCTGGGGAATGTCACCACCATGTTAGTATTATGTAAGCAACTGTTATGATAATAACCCTTAATACCTTTATACAATAGTTCAAATAAATCCAGGAAATAAAGTAGACTGTATAGTTAGGGTATGTTTGACTGAGAAATCTTATAGTTAGTTGTCACTTGACACAAAGCCAGCTGAAAAATCTGACAAGGGTCACCAGTTTCAAAATGCTGTCAGTTATATCTTTCTCTACTTAAAGATTGCTTTTCATTCTTTTCTTCCTGGGAAACATATTATAAACTGGAAATATAAGTTGTAGATTTCCTTGATGCTCAAGACTTTTTTTCAAAGAACATTTTTCCATTTCCTTTTCTTACCATAAAACTGGAGCTACATAAAATAACAATCAAACTGGAGGCATCACTTTCATGTCAAATAGAAAAACAGAATGCTAGCTTATTAAGCAGGCTATCAGAGTAACTTCCATATTGCCTTGAAATGCAATTGTGATGACAGTGGGAAAATCCCACGGGTCTACTTCAATTACAAAAATTTCAAGGCATTTTATTTGCACCTAATGGCAGTGTCAAACATAGAAAGACAACCTTCCCTGCAAACAGCCATATGTTAATCCAGAGAAATTTGGTTAGTTATTAAATGACATTAGCATTTCAAAAAACATAAACACTGCTAGATTTTCTTAGACACAATTGTCCATAGCTTGTTTCTACACTCACCATCATCACTGGTGTGTGGCTCTGTGCCATTGTCGTGTTCTCCTTCATCAATAGTGCCCGGTTCACTGTGTGGACTGTCACTGGAATCAAAAGTGGAATAAATAAATGCACTCAGGTTTTAAAATGGGGATAAAGAGGAAGAGAGATGTGAACTCCTTACTAACAAGTAAATGAGGGAAACTTCATTTTGCTCTGAACAATTGCAAAATTGGAACATCTCAGATTTTATTTTAAAAAAAACTGCAATGCCAGTCTGCATACCCATGAGAATGCTTTCATCTTAAATATATATATTCAAAAGAATATCTTAGATGAATATGAATCCTACTAGGATTAGTTTGCAATACCATTCAACATATCTACAGCTACCACATTTCTACTTCTACTGTACCTACATTGATGAATCTTACTGTTTACTGCTCCTCCTATCTTTCTTTCTCCACACAGTAAGAGGAGACCACTTGAGCAGTTCTCTTTGTAACAAAACAGCAACAGTGATGGGTGGCACTACCAGTAGTCAAATATAATGCCATCTTGTTCATCATGCTTCACTCAAGAAAATGACACAAACATTGTGTCATTGGGTGAGTTCTGAAAACGCCAGACAGTCCTAAACCACTGTTTATGCTGTCATGACTTAACTGCCGAAGGGGGAGGGTGTTTTCAATTTTTTCCCCCAACTGTGACAAGCTGAATGCCTTGCTGGAAAAATATACAGCTCTTTCTCAGAAATAAGCACATGCATGAGAGTTGAACGATGTCTGACTGTAGTGGCCCCTGGTGGCAGGATCTATCCAATGACAGTTTTGATCATAAAGAAAAGGGCTGTTACAACATACCCCAATCCAAAATTATTGGTAAAGCCCTTTGTTAAACAGTTGTGGATAGTAAAGGACAGGCATCTGTTTACTTGTTCTGCTCCAAGGGAATTAAAGGGCTTCCTTTGTCTTGTGGTAGGACTGCACCTGGTTCCTATAGAAAGGGACAACTTGCCATGGCCATCTCATCATGGCTATCTTACCATGGCCATCTCGCCATAGCCAACTCACCAAGGCCAACTCGCCATAGCCATCTTCCAAGGGACAAATCGATGCGGGATTACTCAACATGTTATATGCTACTGTTTCTTCAACATGATTTCCATTGACAAAAATGGAAATAATGTTGAACAAACAGTGGCTGAAAACATTTATCACATTTAGTTATCCCATGTGAAATTGTACACAGCAAGTTGGCCCACAACAACTTGGCCATGATAAGTTGGCTGCAGTAAGATGGCTGAGACGAGATGGCCATGGAGAGCTGGCCACAGCGAATTGTCTGAGACCCTGGTTTCTATTGTCTTATAATTTGTGCAGTTATTAAAAGGAGTTCTTTAATGGTATCAGAGTTAATTCAAACAAAAGTCTAAAATAATTTTGTTGGAACCTGTTTATTTTTGTTTATCTATTTCTGTCTCATGACAATCTTTCTGATATACTTGTTCAAAGAATGAAAATTAGGATTGAAGGCATAAACCTACATTCTCCCATTATCCAGAATTGAAGTACTAATTATGTAGTAGAAGACTGGTTATCGATTAATGGGTTCATGCCAAGAAATTGACATAGATATTTGCCTATTAGCTGCGCATTCCCACCTTAGCAGGATGGTAACATCTGTTTTGTGTTTGAGAAGAAATTTTAAGCTGACATAATAGGAAACACAATATTTGTGGATTTGTCCCATTTTATATAATAGATCTAATGGAAACAGACATTCATTGATCTAATCCTTAGATTTTAGTCTGTCACAAAAGCCCATTAAGAATGCACTGGTGCCTGGAAAGTAGGAGCTAGACAGCATGATACAAACTGCCATTGCTATCATCGCCATCTGCTCCTGCTGTTATTTGTTCCCATTCCTGCTAACAATTGTTTTAAGAAAAGGCTGCTTGGTGCTTTTTTCACACAAAGTTTTACTACCGTCCTAAGTGGCTTCTGTCATCAGTTAGGACTGCCTTTTTTCCCACAAGAACAGCCATCTTAAGTTTTCCTCCATTGCTATAGAAACCAGCAGGGAGGAGTCCAGGGTGAAAGTCACCTCCTGGAGCAAAGTGATTATAAGTTGCCCCAGATAGAGGGGCAAAGGCCATGTAGAAGATTGCATGAAAAACTGCTGGAAACCTGTTGAATCTGAAACAGCCGGCAGCTACGTGTAAAGTTTCCTTCAAATCATGATCAACTTATGCCTTCATGGACAAATTTACACAGTTTTATTACTAACAACATGGAAGTGCTGAGAATCTTTCAAAATGAATGGCCATTATTTAGTTTTCTGGTACCCTGATTAATTAGGATACCAGAAAACTAGAGTACAGAGATTCAGTCAAAAAGCCTGTCACTGGTAGATTGACATGAGCCGTGAAAGCATATACTAGAATATGAAAGAGGTTTCCCTTTTCCTCCTTTCAGGATGCTTTATTTAGTTACTGTGATTCCTATAAAGTTATACAGAGCTATGTAGGGAGGTAATAAATAATAAAAGGTAACGGTAAAGGAGTCCCTGTGGACTATAGGGGTGATGCTCATCCCTGTTTCAAGGTTATTGAGCCAGCGCTGTCAGAAAACATTTCCACAGTCATGTGGCCAGCATGATAGAGTGCTATTGCCTTCCCACCAAAGTGGTACCTATTTATCTACTTGTATTTGTATGCTTTCAAACTGCTAATTTGGCAGGAGCTGGGAGAAGGGCAGGAGCTCACCCCATCGCATGGAATTTGGGTCTTGAACATTGACTGCTGGCTTTCCAGCCCAGCAGCTTAACCGGCAAGCCACTGTGAAACCCAAAATAAGGAATATTTGTGGAAAAATAGACTTTTAGGCTAGAAGTATTCATCTTAGGGTCACTTCTGTTTAAAATATTTTCAGTTCTTTTTCAATTTTTTCCCCTCAAGATTGCTTCGTTCATATATTCTTACCTGGTAGCAAGTCCCACTGAACTCAACTGGGCTTATTTCTGAGTAGATGCGTATAGGATTTAATTGTTAGCTTTGGGAATAATTATCAGTTTAGTGTAATTGCTAAGCCCATCAAGACAATGAACTGTTAAACAAGAGTGAACTGTAAAATAAACAAAATAAATGCTTTTAAGAACCTTCACTGTTTGCTCTAATGCAAGCAATGCCTTCATGCTTGTACCCAATAATTAAAATCTAACCCATCCCTTGGCAACCTGGTGCCTTCTATAAGTTTTAGACCAACTCACTTAACTGCAACCAGTAAGAGCTGTGGGAGCTGTAATCAATAGAGACTAAAGAAAGACCTGATCTTACCTAAAAATAAAGTATCATATAGCCAGTATATGATATACTATTTATACGTTTAAATAGCGATTTTTGTTCAAAATAATGTAACGCTGATGGAAAAGATAATTTTGTTTAATGGATATAAGATGAAAGAAGGATTGTGTTTATTCTGTCTAAACTAGAGTTACAAAACACATGGCTTGAGCAACCCATCTGTGGTGTGCTAAGCCTAACCAAGATGTGGACACAAAGAGAAAATGTAGTTTCTAGACTGAAAAACCTTGTCACTTGTGTCTAAACAAATCTACTAATGCATCAAAATACGCCTCAAATGAGCAAAATGTGTCCTAAAAATTACAACTCTTAATAGTGTTATACATGAATTTATATATTTGTATCACTGTATTTCTTCTTCCTGGAATCAACACTACAAGCACTAAAAAAGCAAATTATTGAAACAAAAAAAGGTGGCAAGAGATTGGTAGCTTCTTCAAAAAATAAAAACTCCACATTTGGAGAATGTAAACTAATCTCAATTGACTGAAAGTAAGGGAGTAGGGAGTTATAGACACAACCCATGCCATGATTATGGACTATTAAGAAAGAATTTGGGTTTCCCCTATGGAGAGAAGAATGTTGGATTGAGCCAAACTGGTTCCAAGCAATGTCTATTTATGTTTTCAAATGACCTGAAAATAAATTAGGCTCTAACCTCCACTGGGTTCCTACACTTCAACAGCACAACATTATTTGAAATCTTCCTGGGCAACCAAGAAATTGGGAAACAAAAATTTTTATTCCTTATACTTCATACATACACAACAATCCATTCTGGTCTGGGCAGAGAAATAACCCTGGATCATCTTACTATTTAAATTAAGAACACCAGAAATAAGCATCCTGTACTTAAAAAAGAAGAAATTCCTAACCTTCTTAAGAGGCTAAAGGCACATATTTCATTCCTAAGTTTCTTACCAGTATTCTTCCCCACCAGTCATGCATTTTTCATAAACAGGTCCTTCCAGTTCCCTGAGGGTAGGGAAGATGGCCTCATGATTGATTATGATGGTTTTGATGACCTCATTGACATGAGCTTGGCAGGACACTGGATCCTGACCATCTGGAATATGCATCAAAGTTGGTCCGAAGCAGATGGCTAGATTGTAGGGATCCATCATGTTCTCATCACTGTATTGCGACAAGCTGCAAATACAAGTAACCCACAGCTACGACACCAAGCTTCAAGTATTACAAATATAGTGCTCTACAGACATTTTCTCCAGCTTGGCAAAGGACAGCAATTACAAGTAATGATTGTCAAGTGGCACCCCTCCCTTTTGCCCAGATCTAGGTTTGAGGAAAAAAGAGAACACTTGAAAGGATTGTATTGACCAGGGAAGGCTATTACAGTGCCTTTCAAAGCAAATAGTTGAAGAAAATGCTCACTGGTTAAGGAAAGCAAAGAGGTATCTCATTACAATGATGACAGCTCGTGGCAAGGTGATAATGATTTGCTGGATCTGGTGCACTCTTTCAGCAGGGTTTTCAATTTCTGTAACATAAAAATGAAACATGTTCAGATTCAACCTCTCGCTTATTTGTTTATTTGTAGATACATCCCAAAATTTGTCTACTATACCCTGGACTTGAAGCGGTTCACGGTAACAAAAATGATAACAGAACTCAAAAAAAATCTGTTGACTGGGTTTCTTACAGACACAATTCAAGACAAGTAACTTGAGAGTCAACCTCCCAACACAACCTGCTATTCTGTGGGGCAGGTGCTTCTCTTTGCACATCAGGCTGCCCCTTTTCAGACAAGTAGGAAATATTTGAAAACTGTCAAAGTTACAGTAATCCAAGAGTAGAACTGAGATGGTTTGTACATTCACTACATTGAGCATACGAGAAGAATATGGGGAGGTGGCAGGACTCAAAATTAATAAAGAGAAAACTAAAGTTATAAAACTGAGCATACACTGACCAAAGGAGTATCCAAGTCCAACAATTCATCTTCAAAGCGAATACACTGATTGGGCAGAGAGTGAGGATGGTAGTACTTCATCTGTTGGTCACTAAAGGTAGTCCTCGACTTACAACCGTGCACTTAGTGACCAAAGCTATGACCGAGCATCCCAGGGCTACCTACAACCTGGATTTGAAGTCACAATGCTCCCCCTGAGGTCATGTTATTGAAATGCAGCATCCTAAGTGATGTGACTATGATTTGTAATGTTTTTTGTCAGAAATTGCTATTTACTTCCAGTTTCTGGCAAAATAACACCCATTGCGGACAATGGATTCACTTAATGACTGTGACGTTTACTTAACCACTGCTGGAGGGAATGTCATAAAATCAGATGCAGTAACATGGTGACCTGCTTAACAACTAAATACAATGTATGACTGCAATTCTGAGCTCAATTATGCTCATAAGTAAAGAACTACCTGTACTAGATATAATTTACAAACTAATGTTGTTTCAGAGGTTCTTTTGTTTTCAAAAAAGGAAAGCTGAGTATTTATTTATATGTTCTGTAAAAAATGGCTTAGAAGCACCTGAACTGAGGGATACCACCTGCCAGATACCAAATAAATTGGTTCAACAACTGTTGTTTACAACCAGCTTTTCATTTTGGGTTTTATTGTATTTTAGAGCAGTGTTTCTCAACACTCCACAACTTTAAGATGTGTGGACTTTATTCCCAGGATTCTTCAGTCAGAATAATTCAGCCATTGTTCTTTTAAAAAACAATACATTATCCTCTCTTATTAAATTTATTTTTTTTGTAAACAGGGATTTGGGAATAGTATACCATTTCTGCAAGATTTGTGTATAAATTCTCTTAGCAGACAGGCTGCAAGGCCTAGATAGCTCAGTCACCTATACACAGTAGTGTATGTATGGAATCTTTAGAAGGAATAAAGGAGCTTTTTAAAAAAAATTACTTAATCAGCAGAACTATGAAAATGACATATAACATAAAAATACTTCAAACATCTGCAAAATTTCAAAATGTAATTTTGTGGAAGTAGAATCTTCAAATTTGGAATGAGGGGTGATTTGGGTTTCCTGCCCATTCCAGTTTTTGGATTCATTCATTCATTCATTCATTCATTCATTCATTCATTCATTCATATTCTCTCTCTCTCTCTCTCTCTCTCTCTCTCTCTCTCTCTGACGGTAGGCACGCTAGTGCAC
>JANHFO010007688.1:28514-41803 GCA_032468095.1 Pareas carinatus
GGCTGTACACCGCCCTGGGTCCCTTCGGGGAGAAGGGCGGTATAGAAGTTTTAATAAATAAATAAATAAATAAATAAGACAATTTTGTGTACTAAGCTTAGGTCAGACCGTCAGCAGTGTAGCTCTAAGCTTTCTAGGTTCAGAATTTCAAGCCTGGAGGTATAAGGTATTCTATTACGGGCTGAAGAATGGAGTACTCATCTCGTAAAATACCTCTGGACTTGTTCAATTGTATTACTGTCTGTTAAATAATATGGGTTCCAGGCAGATGAGCTGTATTTGAGAATACTCATGAATATATATGAATAAATATGTGTTTTTGTAGATTTTCACAGGTACAGGTTTGTAGGTCTAGGTGTGTTCGGGTCTTTTCCCGTGTAGAATTGAGCAGATTGAAAGTATCAATACTCTCAGTCCTACACGAGAAAAGACCTGAACACACTTAGAATAAATATGTATGTATATATAATATGTATGAATAATAAATAAATAAATAATATGTATGAATAAATCACAAGTATCTTCACAGGTAAGGAACTTGCAAAAATTCAGAAAGCATGACAGGAATTGTAAGAATAAAAGTTATCTAGGCCTTTAATAACAGCATTGCTACAACTGATTTGCGAAATGACTTATAGGATTGCCTTGGGAGACAATGGATATATACTGCAGTTCCAGTAGCCTTATTGTTAGCTTCTTCAGAGTATATCTGAAACTGAACTCAATAACAGCTGTCATGTCCTTATATACTGCTTCCATTCAGTGAAGCAGAATGCCACAAATAATTGCTAACTGCAGTAGGATAACAGTTGATCTGTCATCTCTATTTAAATTATGTGTGTGCGTATAAATTTCTTTTGTCTCTCTAATAATTTTGCAGAAATTGCCTGTTGCATCTTGCCAGGAGGCTAATATTCTCTAGGTTTATTTTAGGCCATGGCCTTTGCGATTAGTGTATTTTCAAACCTAGTATTGCTTTCAGGTACTTTATTTCTGCATCAGATGGAACATTCAGTTGGTCCAACACAGTGATGGACATCTTAACCATAGAAAGGAGACATTTACTTCCATGCTGCATCACACCACAATTCCCAACCAAAGACATCTATTAGGTCACCAAGGAATGTTGCTGACAAAGTGATCTAGTAGACCAAAAAACAACACTTGTTTGATGATCTTTTAAGTAATGAATGCATTATATAATACCTAATTGAAGCGAGGATTAAGAAGAGTATGCAAACCTTAAACCTCATGTGCAACCAGTATCATTAGAAAAATACTAGACAAAAATCGTAGAGGATTAAGAGTCAGAAAGCGAGCAAAAGAAATGTTTCTTTTTAACAAGGATGAATTCACAAAACTAGAACCAATGGAGTGTACAAAATAAATTGCAAGTAGGAGGACAGTTACATGAGATTATAGATTAGTTCAACTATGCTTTTTCCTAGAGGCCTGACTGTTCAGAAATTAGAAAACATTTCTGTATTAATACAAGTCTAAACTAAAGGAAAAGTAATTTTATTATGAGAAAGGTCAAGTTTCATTTTATTTGTATGCTTGTTTCCACAATATATATGAACAGAACAATCTGCAAGGTATCCAGTAACATAAACAAAATGTTATAAATATTACTTAAAATCAATATGAAACACTACAATGCATTAAGTTGGTCCTTTATAGCCCAAGAATATTTATTCATATTGCTGATGCTGCTTATGAATCTAATTTTTATAAAAAGCACACAATTCTTTTTTCTACTGAAAGCTTTTGATTATAAATAAAGAAAATAGGAAAGGGAGCTACATTCTCAACCACACAATATATAATAAATTACATGGCAATACAGATATGCAAATACCCTGCAATATACATAACACAACATCCTACCAAGTCATTAAGCTTACATTAGTAATGAAATTGGTTTTTTTGTCATATCGCACATCACTCTTAGCCATGTTTTAACCACTTTTTATGCAATAAATGATAGAAACTTGGTTGGCAATAACACAAAGCTCTAAATCATGGTTTACTTTGCACAAGCATGACAATAATATGCAAAATTCAAGAAACTGACTTATTATAAATTACTTACTTATAGTAGATATCAAATCCTGAAACCTTTCCTTAGGAAAGAGTGGGTTTTCCAGTCCCCGGAAATACAATTTTAAGACCCCAGCAACAGAATTAATATCACGTTCATTTTGATCATCAGCAAGGGGATCTTCACCTGAGGTAAAAGATGTCTTTATAGCATTAGATTCCAGTTCTAGATTATACAGAAAACATAATGCACCATAGTGACAAAAAGGCACTACAAAGATTAGGAAATCAGCTTCCTTTATTTATTTATTTGTCAAATTTGTCAAATTTATATACCGCCCTTCTCTCCAAACAACCAGGAATAATAGCTGTTGTTGTTCTTGTCATCACATTATCATCATAATCTTGCCAAACTATAATGCTATAATGTAGGATAATAGTTACGTACATGCAAACACCTCACTCAATAGCCTTTCAGGATAAACAACATTATAGAAATCTCAAAAAAGAAGTTAGAAGTAAGAAATAGAAAAAAATTCACACAAATACCATTTATTATACTTTTCTTCTCTAACCATACAATCACTGTTTCTTCTGCATCCAGATACATAGTCTTTTGTTCATTAAACTTCTCACCTTTTTCTTTTTTGGAAACTCATCAACTATGCCCAACCATTATTTTCTCAATCTTCCTCAGTTTTCTTCATATATTTGCTATGCAATTCCACCTTCATTCTTTGTCTTTATATGATTTAATCACTTCAGTGTACTTCGCTCATAATGGTCGTTTCACTTTTGTGCTGATTCCACATTCATTCAGCACCCATTCATACTTGACCTTATAATTTCTCATTTCATTATGCATATAAAGTATTCCATTCCACTGTATTCAATATATCCATCTCTTACTTCTTTGTCATAAAAAATTATAAGAAGCATGCCCTTCCAAACCAAACGTTCTCACTTGTCATAAACTTCATTGCCTCCAACAGACCCCTACCTTTCTATCAACTTTTATATGTCTTAATGTTTCTCCAAATATTTTCCCGTCTTTAGTCAACTTTCTATCACGGTACAGAGATTGATTTATTTTTCAAATGTTTCTATTTTGGCTTTGCTATATTAAACTTCAGACTCATACACTTATGACTCATACAAGAAATCTAATATTAATTGCAAAGTATTTGGATTCTTAGCCAATGAGGTTGCATCATCTGCATGGGAAAGTTCACAGACATTCATATCCCTTAGTATAATTGGTGATGTAATTCAGTGTTTAATAAAGAACAGGCATATATCCTAAAATTCTTTGATTTTATAAAGCTGTACTGTAAAATCCTACAACATATCCCAAATAGCTATGCTTAAATATATCAGTGCTAACTATGTCCCAAGGTGCTTTTTCAAAAGGCAATCGGACTTTGTTTTTCCTTGAAGACATTGCACTTCTGATCCAAGAGGCTTCTTCTGTTCTGACTGTCAGAACTGAGTCAGAACTGAAGAAGCTTCTTGCATGAGAAGCAAAACATCTTCAAAGGGAAAAAAAGTCCAACTACCTTTTGAAAAAGCACCTTCAGGACAACCATGACCTGCATGACTCTCCATAGACAATGCTTACTCTGAGATGGAGGAAGCTCAAAAGAAATGGCTTATGTCTCTGATCACATATGGAGAAGGCAGAGACAGAATTCAGAATGTGTATGTATTCTAATACGTAATCTTAAAATAAAACAACAGCAAGAATAATCAACCAATTACATACCTCTTTCAAATGAGTTTTTGATATCATTGACTTCAACCTGAGATCCAGGAACTCTAAAAATACCCTGTTGTTGTAAACCTAAAGTGAAAAAAAGGATATTTTTTAAAGAAAATATCAAACTATTTGGAATCGATTCCTATTTTAAATTTCAATCATTTTAGTTATCTTCGCATTTAGGTCCTCCAAATACATTTTTTATTTATAGGATACCAGTAACAGTCGGAGGGGGGGGGAGCCCTTTTACTACACAAATACGTTCACTTACCCAAATCTTATTATAGATCACCTCTTACCATTTTATGTGTAATCTTCTTTCTCATATATCTATAAATAAATCATTGAATTCTCTATAATCCTACACATGCAATTTATTTGGATACGTTCAAGCATATCAAAGATAAACAGGCTGCAAAGGTTTAGGCCAGGGTTTAGGTGATCAAACCTGATTTGGAATTTTCTTGCCTTGGCAGAAAGGAAAACAGAACGGTTCTGCGAACTCTTGCAGAGAGACAATTGGCTATAACCCTGCTCATTCGACCACAGCTTCAGTGCAAGTTTTGCTGATTTAGTCCCTGTCCATGGGGAGAGGGAGAGGAGAATTTATAGTGACAGAAATAATTTAGGTAAGCCTAAAGCAAGTGATGGTGAACCACAAGTGTTACAAGTGATATGCCATATCATTTTTGGTGACGCACCTAGAGGCTGCATAAGAATTTTGTGTACACTGGTATAGCTTCCAGACCACCTGGAAGTTGTGCAAGGGGATTTTACTCTCATGCAGCCTTTGGAGTCTCTGAAAGTTGCACAAGAATGTCCTTACATAATTTTGGGAAGTTCTGGAGGCTGCAAAAAGAGCGTGCCGTGTTCTCATGCAGACTCTCTAAAATGTGGAAGGTTCTCATGTAATTTGATTTATGGAGGTTCCAGAAAGCCACACAAGAATGTGGTGCATTCTCACACAGCCTTTGGAGGCTCCAAAGAGAGGAAGAATGGAGTGTTCTTTCCCATTCTTTTGGAGGCTCAAGGCGACATAAGAGCATTGTCAAAAGTTCTTTGGAGCTGCCTCAGATACGACAAACTGAAAAACATTTATAATTACCGTATTACATCAATTATAAGATGTCACCGATTATAAGATGCACCCTTATTTTTATAAGTTGGAAATAGAAACAGGTTTTTGTTTAAATGCAGTGTAGTGGGGAGAAGTCAGAAGAGACCTGTAGGGGTCTCCTCTGTGCTGCACAGCCGGGCGGCGCACAGAATAGGTGAGAGGGGAGAAAGCAAATCCTCTCAGTTGAAGGGGCTTCCTTTTCTCCCTCTCAGCTGCTTCGCAGGCGTCAGATGTTCAGTGGCAAGAAGGGGGAAAGGAAAGCCAGGACCGACGCCACGAGCCACCCTCTGTGGGGCTCGTGCCAAACACCTTACCTCTTCTGTCAGCTGTTGGCACTGAGAGGTCGTGAGGGCATCGCTCGACTCCTGGCCCAACAAGGGTGTCGGATCTCGCAGACGACCCAAATCCACACCAGGATCATTGTGAGCTCTGGTGGGCGGGCAGGTGAGCAAGCCAGTCTGCCCAACTCTTCCTCCTCCGCCCACTACAGCGTGGACCCTGAGGGGGTGGATGAGAAGCAGATCGGAAGCCAAACAGGGTCAGTCCTTCTCTGACTGAAGGAACTCTGCTGAGGTGGAGGAGACGCCAGAGGCACAGCGCAATTCCGCCTCAGAGCTACCACCCAGGGTGCATTTTCCCACAACGTTCCCGGACCTTTGGAGAGGGGAGCAGCTAGGCTTGCTGGGCTTCCCCTTGCAGGAAGGGAAGGTCAGGGCAGCCTTCCTCTGGCTGCAATCTCATCCTGCTGAGGGGTGCGTTTGAAACGTCCCTTGACCCTCTTTGCAGCAGCCCTCCACGCTTTGCCAAGATGGATCTAATTCTCGGGGGCATTGGTCCTGGCAAAGGCTCTTGGGAGTTGGACTGGGGAGGCTCTTCCATCGGGCTGAGTTGCTAGGCGGGTTTGAGGGTCTAAGTTGTGGAGTGAAGGAGAGATGTGGAAGGGACATTTGCATACTGAGGTACAGAAGAACCAAACGCTCCAGCTATTTCCCCATCAGCCATTGTCCCTCAAGCAATGTGTCTTTCCTTGCTTGCCAGTTTGGAGAGAAAAGCTTTAATTCACCACAATATCACAGGGATCATGCAGAGATAATGGATTTATTAATGATTTCTTTGCAGAAGGAGATCCTGAAACAAACAGAAGGCCCGGCCCGCTTTCGCCCCGCTGCCCAAGCACATTTTCTTTCCTGCTGTTAAGGGCTTTCCTTTCCCCCCTCTTACCATCGAACATCTGACATGCGCAGACCAGCTAAGAGAAGGAAAGGAAAGCCGTTTCAGCTGAGAGAGTTTGCACCACCCAAGGAGACCCCTCCATCTCCTTTCCCCCTCCACAGCATCAGTGAATTCTTCCACCATCGAATATAAGACGCACCACAAATACATACACACCAAAATATGAAAAAACCTGTGTCTTATAACTGATGTAATATGGTATGTCAGTATTTATTTATTAAATTTATATGCCACCAATATCACTATCCAAAGTGACTTTTTATTATGAATTGTTTCTGGGGTTTTTTGGGGGTGGGGAGAGTCAGGTTGGGTGTTTTCTGAATTTTTGACACACCGAGCCTAAAAGGTTTGCCATTACTGACCTAAAGCCTGCTACTGCCTAGCTCACACTAAAACAAAATGAAACTTTTTCAGTCCCCAGCAGTGGAGGGAGAAGGAATAGTTCACTAAGATTTCAATCAAAGTGTCCAGGCAAATAACTTTGGTCAATGAGCACAATTCCATATCCAACTATTTGTTATTCAGAAAGTATTTTGTTTTCCTGTTACGGCAAGCATTTATTAATTAAATATAACAATTACTGAGCTTCATGTAATTAGTCAAATAAGCTGATATATCATTTTGCATTTTAGGGGAGGCATATTCTTGTGCTAGAAGCCTTGAAAGAAAATATTGAGGGCAATGTGGAGGGGAGTAATTCAACTTACCATATAAATTAATATAACGAATGCAACTTTCAACCACAAGTGGAATTGCCTGTCCAGAATCCTTGGGAAAGAAATAGCATTTTTTTTAAAAAAAAATGAATATATTGATTTAGGTATATTGATTTGATGAGAACAGGGGTTTCATGAAGCACACTCAAGCAAAATTGCAGGTTGAAAAATGAGTTGTTAGTTCAGTCACTGAGTTAGAAAGAAATTAAACTACATAAGCTTTCAAACAGTAATCTGCACATCCTTTGTGTTGTCCACTCTAAGAAAGTTAATTTGGCAATGTTCCTATCAACCTGAATCTTGATTATCAAACTGAGGCATTTGGATCACAGCTATGAGCCAGACCAAGTCTTGCCTATGCTACACTAATGCTTCCATTTAACCTACTAAATCTTCCAACCATCTTTTGTCTTTCCACAAAACCAGTTTTGAAGAGCTATGCAGAACCTGGTATATTTATCTATGTGTATGGGAAAGTTATCCTTTGACGTTTGTAATCATTCTTCTTTCCCCTTCAAAGAAGGGATCTCTTGAATACATCCCTTGAATCATAGCAACGGCTTACAACAAATAACACATATTTTTCTAGATAGGGGGCCTCTAGTCAGTACCTGATTTCTTGTTCGAGCATTCCTTCTTCCTCTGATAAGCAAATAAAGCAGCAAAGTAGGGGAGAAAAGAAAAGATTAAGCAGGAGTAAGAACAGTTAGGGTAAGCATATTTTCCAGAGGCTATGAAAGCTCAAATGCAATGGCAGCTTAGAAGGAACTACAGTAGTTCAGGCTCCGTCCAACACCCATAGAACTGCTTGGTATGCAATTACTCTGCTTCCGCAATGGACTCTCAGACGCTTTTTGCCATTTTCCCTTTTCCCACATGGAGTTCTTCCTACAGTTCCATCACCCAGTTCATTTTATTTACATCACTCTTTTGGCAAAACTCGAAATTCTTGTCTTTTGTGTTATCTCAGCTTGATGGCCACAGTTTGTTGCTTTGGTATTCTGTATTTCTTAAAATGCTTTTTTTCCCCTTTTGCCGAGCTGCCTTGACTTCCTTCCATGTGCAAATATTTTGCCTTTTGGTTTTGATGTTGATTTCAATATTAAAAATATTTAATGCTGTAGTTTTACCTCTTTTACTATATGGATCTGTGATTATTCATTTTTTAAAAAAAATAAAAGATGGAAGTTGTCCCAATTATCTTGAGCATTGCTTGTAGCTCCAAGATGTATTCCCAATATGGCACTTCTGTTGGAAGCAGACCAAACCATGGCAGACTGAGTTATAGCATTTAATCTGCCTTTTTTTAAACCAGAAAATCTATGCCCTCTTCACTTTGCTTGATTCTTTCTGTTCAACTTAGTGGCTTAAGTAAATGGATAAGATTGGGCCTCTTCCAGAATTGTGCAGTAGCACTGAATTTTAGCAAATCTAAGAAGCCAATATAGTCATCAAGAGCAATAGTTATTGTGCTTTGAGAATTTGGATCCCTATCAGATTTCCTCTCTTCTCTAATCTCTGAAGTATTGTAAATTAAAAGCATTTTCAATGGCATTGTACTTCAGTACATTTTTCTAAGCTTGCTAAATGAGACAAAGCAGTAAAAATTAGATGAAGGATTGTTTCAGCAAAGGTTCCCATGGCAGCACTTTTCCAGCATCAGATAAAGATTTACTTGTTGATGTAAGTTTATATTTTGTGATCGAAGCCCCTTGTTTTGTAGGCGAGTTTTAATTATTGTACTATTTCTTAGTCAACGACTGTTTGCGATTTAAATTTTATATTTGGTGTAGGAATTGCCAAGATAAGCTACATATAGCAGATACAGCATATAAATTTGGTAAACACTGAATAAACCCCAGGAATTCATAAAAATGGCACTTTTAAAATTTTAAGTTTGATTTGCAGGAAATATTTTTGTAAGAGAGGAAATCACGCTGTCTTTAAATTTCAGAATGTCTGTATAAATCCCAAGCTTCGGGGTAGTTCAGCCTGTAGTTCAGCCTGTAGTAACAAGATACGATAGGCTACAAATTAGCCTGCTGGCAGGAACAAAGGCTGCTACCCTTATATATTGTTCCAGAAAAATCTTTTGTTATTACCTCATCCCTTCCCTTCGCCTAAACAGAACTCCAAGAGTGGACTATATGTCCCTTGCTAGTTCAAGCATGGCACCAGCAGACTTTGTCCCTGAGAGAGATAGCATACCAACCATTTTCATGGTGTGATGTGCAGTGTGTGGGAAAGGCCAGGTCCAAGGAAAGGAAACAGGTCAGTGGTTAGAAGAGGAGAATGCTACCATTACATCCACAGTGTTCACAGACTCTTACTGTTAAACAGCCAATACCTTAATGAATGTTTCCATATTGCCGTTAAAGAGTTTATGATTATAGACTGAGAGAGGCCTAGGTCTCCTCATTTTCTGTGGTTTAGGGGGAAGACAAGGGGGCCTGGGAAAATGGAACAAAAGAAATCATAAAACATCAGTGTGAATACAATGGCAGGGAAAGAGCTCCAGGACTGCAAACAGAGACTCGGGGAAGCCTCTGTGAAGGTGAACACATTGCTTCTGTGAACCTTTACCTTGAAATCTTTTTCAAATGTATGTCATGTAAATACCGAAGACAATTGCTCTCCTGAATCTTAACCATACAGTGTCAACCTCCTTACTTTGGAGGATGAGGGTTTGGGAAATTGCTTACATATTGCTACTAGAAAACCTCTATTTACCATGTAGTTTTTTTTTAAGCGGGACAAAACAATATTTAAAATAAGCTGGGAGGTAAAGGCAAATATTCTGTTCCCTGAAAAGAGTATACACCAGGATCCTAGCTTTTTACATTTTTGCACAAACTTCATCTTATCTCAACCCACTATTATCTTTCGCTGATCTAGTGCATTCTGGCAAATTAAAAAGGCTTCTTTCAATTGCCTCTTCTAATAAAAAAATCCATGCACGAACAATTAAAATGACTTTTTTTCTACAATTTTAATTGACCGACCACTTCTTGATTCTTCCTGTTCAACTTAGTGGCTTAAGTAAGTAGATGAGATTGGGCCTCTTCCAGAATTGTGCAGTATCACTGAATTTCTGTAATCTTGAATTCTCATACATTTAGTTAGAAAAAGAATTACGTATTTGAAGGAAGCTGGTCTCTAAAGGCTATCTATTCTACCATTATTAAAACTGTTCCAAATTTCTTTGCGAATTCTGCACAGCTTTACTGTTATTTTTTTTTAAAATTGTTCTGATTCTTTTGCTTCGTTGGGTGTCAGACCTCACATCCTATTGTTCTTCCTTTTTCTTTATGATTACAAACTGAGTTAAAAAGAAGAGCTGCATTATTTGGGAGTTGTGGAGGCCATTTGCTTGCATCTCCTTCCTTGGCAGAAAGCATATACAGTGAAACCTTGGATTGAGAATAACCTGGTCTGAGAGCGTTTTGCAAAACAAGCAAACATTTTAAATAAATTTTAACGATGAACAAGCGATGTCTTGCATTACAAGTAACACGTAAAGTATACGCACGCTCTCTCACAGTGGGATTGTGGGTAATGCTTGGTCGCTTTGATATACAAGCATTTTGGATTACAAGCACGGTTCCATAACCAATTATGCGCGCAATCCAAGGTTTTACTGTAGACCAGTGATGGCGACCCTACGGCATGCACGCCACAGTGGGCACCCAGAGCCATCTCTGTGGGCACACGAGCCAAGTCGGCTCGGCATTGCCCCAGACCTGAGCATGCTCGGAAAGGAGTAGCGGTGCCAGGTGATGATGTCACGGGGCTATGCACATACTCAAAAAGAGAGTAGCGGCACCAGGCGATGATGTCATGAGGTGAGACTCATTAGTCACAACTCGTCTGGGCACTCAGTGTCTAAAAGGTTAGCCACCACTGCTGTAGACCTTTGAATGAGTCTAAAGGCTGAGCCAGAATGACCAGCTTTGATCAGTCCTACAAGGCACGTGCTGTGCATTTTAAGAGAAAGAGAAACATGACAAACAATAACAAAGAAAATGATCTTTCCATCCTCAAATCTTCAAGCAGGGGTGAATTTAATAGCTTAAAAATTGTTCAAAAAGAAACTAAAAAAATAAGCACAATTTCAAACTAGCATATTCTTTTCTTATAGCATTTTTTCATATAAAAGAGTACTAAGGAACCCTAGAGCAGGGGTCCCTAACCCCCAGACTGCAGCTTGTTCAAAACCGGGCCATGGGAGAGATGGGCAAGTGCGCATGCATGAAGCTCCACTCGCCCAAGTGATGGGCAAGCATGTGTGTGCAAAGCTGCACTCGCCTGAGCAGAGGGTGCTAGCACATGAAGCTTCATTTGTGTGAATGGAGCTTTGTGCATGAGCGCAAGTGGCTGCCCGATTCACGCCGCTCACACAAATGGAGCTGTGTGTGCACATGTGTTCCTGCCACTCACTCACTCACTCACACACACACACATCTGCTGAGCTGGGTCACCAATGTTGGGGACTGCTGCCCTAGAGCATACTCAATTTCTTTGGGAAGAAATCACACTGCATTTAAATTTCAGGATATTCAGATAAATCTCCCTTTTGATCCAATTTGTGGGTCAGAAATTATTATTCCTTCTCTGTGTTATACCACCTTTAATGAACATAGTCCTCAAGGCTCCCCAAAAACCACCAAATAAATGCTGCCTTGGTTCTTTGTCCTATTTCTAAGCATCTTCGTGTAGCTGGTTGGATCTCCGTGCTGGGGATGGGACAAGTAGCCACTGCCGACTCGGTGCCTCCATCAGGGTACCAGCATCTGGCCACTAGACATCTAGCCACAGCCAGCTGACCGGTGCTATTTAGCCACAGCCCATTTAGGGGCCGGTAGATCGCCGCCGTCCATCTCGATGTCTGGGAGTGGATTTTGGATTTTAAATTGTAAACTGCTGGAGCCACAAGAGGCCGCTAGCGCCTCTTCACTTCCTCCCCCATCCCTTTGGAAATGAGAAAAGTTGCTTGCAAATTTGCTAAACTGACAAGCCCCATGTCTCTTGCATTCCTTCCCTTGAGCGGAAGAAGTCTTTGGAGACTCTAAGTAAAGTGGAATGTCTTGGTCTAGCATGTCCTCATCACTCTCCGGAAAGGAGAAGCAGCGTGCTGACAAGGTCAGCCCTCCCCTGCATGATCTAAGGAAGATTTCTGAGGAAAACAGAAGCTGTATTTGGCTCGTGGGCTTTCTTCCCCCCTTCTTTCTCTCCCTTCCTGAAAGACTGTGTTAAAATGGGAGAATCTGCCAGGGAGGAGGGACCCCAAGATCTACACAACAAAAGAGGCAGGCTCTCACAGCAAAGCCTTGCATGAGTTTGAACAAAGAACTATAAATTATAATCTGGTGTGTTTGTTATGTGAGCTTGAAAAGAGTTTATAATCAAGTACTGGAGGCTTGATCTTAGAAGCCTTGGCAGGAAACTAGAAAATAGAAAATTTGTTCACTAAAAGAATGCTGAAAGTTTCACTGTGTCATGCAACTCCCCATCACCCAAGCTACGTGAAACACAAGCTCCTGCAAAGAGTCACAAACAGAAGCTTTGGTATGTGCTGGAAAATAAATTTAACAAGTTACAAAGATTTAAAATGCAAATGCCTGCAGCTGAATTCACTTGGATAGAGGTGCATGGGAGGGGGCGCTGAGCCTCCCACTGGCTGCATGGGAGGGGATCCACAATGATAGTTGATTTGTTTCTGCAGTAACATCCAAGTTTAAAAGATTAGTCTCCCTTTCGCCATTCAGTTAAGGAAAGGATAAAACTTACTTCCTTACTATTTTCACAACGACAGACAAAGCTTCCCTCATTCGGGGCACACCTCCAGGTCAGCTCAAGCCATCCCCAGCAGAGCCCCAGAAGGAGGAGGAGGAGGCAGGCGGCGGGCAGGGGAGTGTATGGAAGGGGGTGCCCAGCTGGCCGAAGATGGAGTGCCCCCCACCCTGAAGCGACCCCCACCAATCTGGGAGCGCGGCTGTCTGGCTTGCTTGTTTGCCCCCGGAGATGGCTTGAGACGGCCTGGGCGCGCGCATCATCCAGGACACACACACACACAGAGAGAAACCACAGGGGCAGCCGTGTGCGGTCCCCCCCCTCAAATCTGGGAGCACAGCTGCCTGGCTTGCTTGTTTGCCCCCGGGGCCGGCTTGAGCTGAAAACAAATAAACAAGCCCCGGGCACGGCTTGAGGAGAAACAAATCATTGTTGCCAGTAGGTTAAATCAGCTCTGCAAAACTACTGCTTCACTTATTAATGGGGGGGGGAGACAACAGAGAACCATGTACAGCAAGTGGGAAAGCAAAGAAAGCCTCGGCCTAGGAGGACGGAGCAAAAAGCTGCCGTTCCCTCCCCCCCCCCCCAATACAGGCAGCTGAAGGCTGGGCGCCTCCTCCCATGAACTCCTCCCTTT
>JANHFO010007689.1:4606-15750 GCA_032468095.1 Pareas carinatus
GGTGGATCGGTGGCAGAGCATTAGTCTTATCGTCGTGATTTTTATTTTCGGGGAATAATTTTGGAGAAGTAGCTGGTTGAACTCATTGCAGTAAAAGCAAGGGGTTTTGCTTTTACTAAGACTACAAGTATTTATTAGGATATTCGCTCCATTAGATAACTCTTGCTACTAGATTACAGTGCTGTCACACATAATTGGCAAATCTAATTTGGTTCGTGTGCCAGTAAGTGAACATAATTTGTATGCTTTGTAGTTTATCTTTAATTCTCTGTAGGCTTCTGTCTTCCTGGTAGTAGTAAATGCCTTAAGAATCATATTGCACAGAACTGCAGTGTAGCCCCTTTTTGTGTGAGAGCTTTACTTGGTTCAGAAAGACTAAAGTGGAATAGTTTGCATTTTTTTTCATTTCTCATTTACAGAAAATTGCTACATTTGTTAATGTTTTATGTAGTGTTTGTATCGTTGCCTTAGGTGTAGGGTTTTGCTGGCCAGTGATAGAGATGTAGAAAGAATAGGAATTGATTAGAACTGAGCATCTTTCCCAAACCTAATATTTTTCAACCATTTTGAGTATCATCTCCCTAACATCTTGGTTCTAACCACAGGGAATGAAAATTGTGTTACGGCAACAATATATGAAATTATTTGCTGTCAGATAGAAAAATGAAGATGTCCTAAGTGAAATTGCTTCAGTTTTAGGTATGTAGTATAGATAATAATGGAGGATGCCGATGTTGGATAGCATGTTTCAGAAGGCTCTTTTTCATGCCTGAGTTAAAGTGCTATTCAGGAGTCCATGAGCTGGCAGAAAATTATCACCACAATAAAATTGGTTTTCCCCTGTGGCCGGTTCTTATTCTGCTTCAGGCATGAAAGCAACAAATGCTGCTGTTCTTAATGTGGGCTTAGGGGCATATATAGCCATCTGCCAGAACTTGCTGTAGTTTTGCGCAGGTGTTTTGTGGAAGGGGCTTAAAGGGAATCTGGCTATCAGCTGATGTCAGTTGGTAATTGGACTCATTTTAGACATTGGCTTAGTGCTATTACAGAAGAGTACTGAACTTGTGCTTAAGAGCTGATCAGACAGTAACTGACAAATATGGGGAAAGTTGCTCTTTTTCTCTTGCTTTACTGATAGTCACCACTGCTGCCAGCTCAGAGACCTGTCAAGAATAGGAGAAAAGTCTGATTTGAAAGAACCAGACTCTTTTACCCAAAGTGGAATGGAGCACAGTGCCCAGGGTTATAGTTTTACTAGTTTCAATGGCCCAATGGCATCAGTCTAATCTACCACCCCCACCTGAGTGTACCAATTGTATCTTCAATAAAGCCTATGCTGGGATAAAGAGGAAACTATTTTAACACCAGTACAGCTAAGGACAACTCAAGACTGCTCCGCATGTAGAAATCAGATAAAGGCAATGCTAGAAAAAAAATTATGGAATATGTTTATGCCACAGTTAGATGCAAATCAAAAATGGCCCTTAAAAGGCAATATTTATCAAATATTAGTAAGCAACAGTAAGGCTTCTTGTCCTCCCTGTTGAAGGACAGATAGTGCTGGTTCTCTGGAAACAAAAAGTTTGCAAATAATATGTAGCGTTATAAATACTGTATGTTTCCATCTTTATATTTTGAATGACTTCTTCCTTTTCCTATATCAGCTATGAATTTGCACTGACATCTGTGCTTAGTTCTGTTGAAAATCAGAAATATAGTTTGAACTTTCTGCACAAACAGTAGTTAAGAATCTTGTGCTTTTTTCTCTTTGCTTAATGCATATAAGGAAAAGAAGAAATTGTTCTGAAATGAGGCTTTTTGATTTGCAAACAGTGGTTTGCAGTTATTCTGGGTTGAAGCATTTGCAGGCAAACAAGAATCAATATTTGTGGTGCTTCCTCAGAGCAAAAATCAGTGTTGTATAAATGTTTTGTAATCTTCTGCCTGAGGCCTGTTTTCTTATTCAGCCTTTCCCCCTAATCCATACCTCGACAGTGCATAGTACTACTCATATAAAGCTGCAGTTTAAAATTCATGGAGCACATAGTATATGTATATCAAAATCATAATATGGATTTCATTACTCCTGACTGTTTTTTTGCCTGTTCATCTGTTGTAGTCATATTTATTGCTTCATGCAAGAAAGACACTCAAAAATGATAAACATTATCATTGGGAACATCATAATTTATTTTAGAATTGATTGATTCTTTATTCTTCTTACAGAAATAATAAATTAATTTAATTTAGAATGGGCTTTCAGGTATGCTATTCTTTAATTGTATAATATAAGGGAATCTGAATTGTATCATGAAGAAGGGACTTTCTGTTGCCTGGGTCAATAATTGTTTTTGCCATTTTGGTACAGTTGCTACCTTCTGTACTGTTTTTATAAGAAGCAGTCAGCAGAACCACTTTAGGAAAATTTAATCATAGGACACATTTTGTGTAGAAGCACCTTAAAAGCTCAAATAAAAATTCATTTGAATACCTCTTGGTTATATTTATGGTTATTCTGCAGCAGCACAATGTTTATAGAAATGAATGAGCTATTCCTGCAGAAAAATTGCTAACACATTGAAATGACTTGTGTATGTATATACGGTAGGATTCTTTTTTCATTCTGCATTAACAATGAGCGAAGCTTGTTTTGTACAGGTTATGCCTGTAACTATCTTAGGGTGGAACTGCAAGTTTTTTTTCTGTAAATTATTGTTTGTTGATTAATTGCAGAATGTTTGGCACTCCATGCCTGCAGAAACTAAGTGTGATTTACAGCCAAGCTGGAAGCAGCCAGCAAAACAGCCAAATGCAATATGGAAGACAGGTGAACTTCCTGAGAACTGAAGTATGTTAGATTTCTTAACAACTTTTTGATTAATTAAAATGGTTACAATTAATCGTTGTGCAGGAGCAGTAGGATTTTTCATTTACTGACAAGGAGAGAAACAATTTACTCTAGGAATATCTGGAATTCATAGCATTTTAAAACAATGATAGTTGCTAAATAGCTAAAGAGCCAGTTAGCTCTTCAAGATAATCTCTATTAATTCTCTCATTTAACTTTTTACAAGCTCAGTCAACTCCATTGTTCATTAGTTTTATTACCAAATCCTACAACAATCTGGGAAGTGAACATTTTGTATCTCTCAAATACAATCAATATACTTTTATGTGAATGTTTCTGTCTTGAACAATCATTTTCTGCACCAATTTCTTTATGAAGGAATCCTTGCATGGATTTCTTGGATGTTTTACAAGGCAATTTCCAATATGCTTGTTTAGCTCTCACATTTAAATCATATAAAGTGAGTGCATGTCTTAAACATCTGAATCTCCCTTCTGGGACAGCAAAGGCAATTATGTATGGTCCTAGTAAGCTAAATGTCTTTCAAGGATGTTTGTCATCAACTTGTTTTCTCACTAGGTGACAGAGGAACACTCACAATTCTCCAAAATAGAATTTGAGGAAAAAATTAGATTAAGGAACCTTTTTATCTAACCTAGGGATACAAATTATTAACTTTGTTTCATTGTTGATGCATTATGTTTTTTTTAAACTTTTCTTATTATGTAAAATGGAATACCAGATAATCCCAGAAGGCTGTAAAAGAATAGTTTAATTAAACTTTTAGGAATTGAAGCTTTCCTTTTAAATTTTAAAATTTCATTGTGACAGATGAATAGCAAGCTTTTTGCTGTATTTCTGTCAGAGAGTAAAGACGTTTAAAATGGGTCGTTCATGATACTTGGCCTATATGGATACAAAAAAAGACTGTCAAATAACTGGTTGATAATTTTGGGGGAATAGTTATTTCAAGTATTTTTATTTTTCTCTCTTCTTCATAGGTGAAATTTGGCATAGTTTCTATGAAACCATAAATGACTTCTTGGCATCTTGATTGCCATGACACCCAGCACAGGATTGTGTCGAAAATGTGGGAATCCTCCCCTTAAAAAACTGCTGACAGCCATGGCTAGGTAAGGTTCAGGCAGGGGTATGGTGGTTGGTCTGAAACCCTGTCCTTATGGGGTGATAAAAATGTTTTTGTTTGTAATTCCAATACAGAAGATAATAATTGTCCCATATTGTGAGTTTTGGTACTGTGGATTTGAAGATGCTGATCTCACCACTGTTTTCCTCAGTGCTACCTGAATATGATCTGATGTCATTTTGAAAATGATTACACTTGCTTACTGATCTGGGGTCATAAATAAAGAAATCAAATCACTGTGTTACACTTGTAACATCAAGTCACTCTCTGTACTTTCAACACAAGTCACTCTCAGCACTCTCCCATTGGAGCACAAATACTGCTTTAAAAAGTTACTGACAGATGATGCATGAGTGCCTCCATGCACTTATTTCCTATTAAATCTGAAGCACTGCATAAATATATGGTGACTTTTTTCTCCATCTACCATGCAGTTTCTGAAACATTGAAAATATTTTGTTAGAAAGATGTGGTTTATATTTTGGTCTTCAGTATTCTGGTTTTCCTTAAGTTCCAGGGTTTGCCTGTTGTTTTGACACCATGGGATCGTGCTGCAGTAGCCCATGCCGAGACAGGGTTCCAGATAACCACCCTACTAAGTTTAAGGTAAGTTATATGTTTTTTGTCTTTTATAATGTGTTCTTCTACTAGTATCAATCACTATGAGTTAACCCAAACAAAATGTCATCTCAAGACTGAAATCGAATCGAGAAATTCCTTTTTGTTTTATTTATTTATTTTTTGCAGCCTTCTTGCTGCTTTTTTCAGCTATGTATTGCTGCCTTTAGCTGAGAAAATTTATCTTTTCTGGATATTTCAAGGAATTGTGTTTCTTAATAAAATAACTACATTTTGTCCTCCATCTTTGTTTAACATTGAGTCTGGACATTTGCAACATTGACAATTTTCTGACCTTTTGTGCATGACTGGTAAAGGCATTGCACGACTGTGAATTTGGAAATTCTTCTGAGGTGAATCATTTTAGTTGAGTCAATTAGTTGATGATTGGTACCAGATAGTAATATTATGCAGGGAATCTTAGATACCATTCCCAAATTAGAAGCACAGCAATTAATGAGCGCATGGTTAGTATTACTATATGCTAAGGCTAAGAAAACACTCCTTATGTCACCAGAGGGAGCAATTTCCTGAGTAGCTGATGGACTAGCACTGATTAGAGGAAGAGGAAGTATACCTCTTATGCAATGTTTTTCAGTCTTCAGTGCTTTAAAATGTGTGGACTTCCACTCTGAGTCCGCTGACTGGAGAATTCTGAAAGCTGAAGTTCAGACATCTTAAAATTGCCAAGGGTAAGAAACATTGCTCTAAAGCATTTTACCGCAAAATAAGAAAAATTGCTGCCTCGAGATATGGTTGGGCTGGTGTATCTCCCTGAATAAGTTACCTTATTACTTTGTCTATACGGTGTTTAGTGTTATGCTAGTCGCTCCTGACAACTGGCTTTGGTTTCTACAGGTGACAAATGTTGATGATGAGGGCAATGAGCTGGGCTCAGGGATTATGGAATTGACACAGCGGGAGCTTGTTTTGCACACTCATAAACGTGATGCTGTTCGGTGGCCATACCTTTGCTTGCGTCGCTATGGCTATGATTCCAGCCTCTTCTCCTTTGAAAGTGGACGCCGCTGCCTGACAGGACAGGGTATGTAAATTTCTCACCGAACAGCAGGAGAGCTGTTAACTTGAAATAACATGTAGTTTCTCTCCTCATAGGATGTTATAAATCTGGTTCAGGAATACAAATGATCTCCTAATAAGACATATGAAGAAATTCACATTTCTTTTCAGATAAATATTAATGAGATAATATTTTTAAAAGCCTATTTAGTCCAGTATTCTGCTACTTAAAGGCCAACCATATATTAATGGAAAGTCTGGTAGACAGGTTTCCAGTGCCTCTCACATTAACAGCATTGAAGGAATATTCTGGCCAATACTCTGATAGTTTTTAAAATCCGTATTATTTTGTCTATGGTGAGATATGTAAGGTTGGGAATAACTTCGAGATCATTTAAATCTTTGTTACATTAAGAATAGTTAGATTATATTAGGAATAGAAACATTTTAAAAAAGAATTCTATCTAGTCCAGATTAAAATTCCAGTCTAAATCTAGCAGAGTTGGAATTAATAAAAATGCCTTTATAATGTTATAAGAGAAAGTTGATGCCATTTTCTTTCACAAGATGCAACATTACCTAAATTTAATAACAAAATAAACAAGAAAATATCAAATCATCTTGCTATATCAGCTCAGATATCTAATCCTTTATGTCCATCAGTAGCCAGACTTTCTCAGAGACTGGATAGTTATTTACAGGTCATTGGGATCTGTCTTTCAGAGGCATGACACTTCAGACTCTGAGGAATCAGTTGTATAATTATGAGACCCCTCCACCACCACAAAAAGAAAATACTAAGGCATCACAAAACTATATATGTACGTGTAATATAATATATATTTTTTCCAGGTTGATGATACTCCATTCTTCTGTATTAAAAATGTGTTGTTAAAAGTGGGTTCTGCTTTAAGAAGTTACCATTGCTATCTACAGATTTTGAAAGCCATTATCAAAGATTCATTCAAAAATATTTTTCATACATAACTGGTTTGGTGTTACGCTCTTTTTTGAAGCATAATTACCAAGCCCCCTTCAAATATGATTTCTGCTTTGATTTAGAAGTGAATCATAGTTTGTATTATCTATACCAATGATGACGAACCTATGGCATGTGTGCCACAGACAGCACACAGGGCTCTCTCTGCTGGCACATGAGCCAAGTTGCTCCAGCGTCGCCCCAGAGCTGAGCATGCTCAGAAAGGAGTAGCAGCACCAGGCAATGATGTCATGGGGCCATGCACATGCTCAGAAAGAGAGTTGTGGCGCCAGGCAATGACGTCATGACTCATTAGTTGCGACTCATCCGGGCATTAGTTGCGACTCATCCGGGCACTCGCTGTCTAAAATGTTAACCATCTCTGATCCATACTATGCATCATTTCACATGTATAGATAGTCCTCAAGTTAAAATGGCAGTTGGAACCAGAACTTCTGTCACTAGAGATGCAGTTGTAAATATCATCTCTAAGTGATGCAGCTGTAAAGCGTGGCCCCATTGCTTTGCAATGGCAATCCTAGCACTCCCTATTGCCATTGCTAACAACCTCTACTTGTTAGCCTACCCAGATCCAACCCATTCCTAGCTTGGTCCCTCCCTGCTTCGAGCTTCTTCTGTTCTTCCAAGGTAAGAGAATGTTTCTCCTTCAACGTCCCCCTGTCCATTTTCCCCGTTTCTGCACTTTTGGCTCTCCTGCACTCTGCCTCTTGAGGCAGCAAACCACCCTAAAACTGCATAGTTTAGGGGCTACTCTGCACATCTGGAACTGCAAGAAGCCTCAGCCTAAGCCAGCCTCAGATCCCTTCCTCCCCCCCGCATTCTGACGTCCCCTACTGCCCTGCTTCACCATCCCCAACTGACTTTTTACGTTGTGCTCCCACTTCTGACGAGGTTTGCCTGGCCCTTTGCAAGACAGCCGCTGGCCATATGAGGACTTCTTCCCCAGGTCTCATGAGGAAATTCCCACATGTGACCTCAGAAAGAAAGCCTTATGTGGCCAGCAGCTGTCTTGAGAGCTGTGCAATTCAGGAGCCCAAAGGGCAAAGAGGGGAAAGTAGGCAGGGGAAGGAGTTGAAGAGTCCCTGAGATTTTGTAAGTGTGGGCAGACAATCAAGTGACCAATTGATTGTGTGACTGCAGGGATGCTGCAACTGTCACAGCTTCAGGGACCAGACATAAATACCAATTGTTCCTCGCCACCATCCCTTCATGGTTGTTGAACATACAGCCATAAATTGAGGATTACCTGTATTCTGAATTTGGTAGAAATATTACCTAGTTGGCTCCCTATTTATAATCCATGGTTTGTTCACCAGTGACATTTGTTTGTGTCAGCAGTGTGATCTTTATGTTATATTTATAGATGAAATAGTTTAGTTTAAAAAATCCAAAAGACCTTGGGTCAAAGCAGTGTGGACAAAAAAAAGGCAGGTTTGATATTCAGTGGTTGTAAGATTCATTAATTCCCTTGCATTATATGAATGTTCTTTGATTCTTTTCACATTCGTTTCTCTCATTGGATTTCAAAGCTTATTTCACTTGGATGATCATTCTTAATATCAGGAAAACAGAGAATGTGTAGGATCTATTGGTGTGTGTGTGTTAGAATATTTTTATTCAGAAATGCAGCTGTTGTTGCCATGTTCTTGTCCTTGTTGCTATGGGGTTTTGGTTCATGTCTGTTCTTGCTGGTATCTGATTGGTTGGTTCAGAATAGAAAGACAATTGATAGAAGTATTTATGGGTGGTGGGCAGGTGTTGCAGTTTAATATAAAAGCGAGTTACTGTGCTTCCCAGGCGTGTGCCAGTACAATTCTGTTAATTGCTGAATCAATGAAAAGATTTCAATGATTTGCAAAAAAGGATCTAACCTCAAAATTGATCTGGCAAAGATAAATGAAAATAGCTTGTTAGATTCTTCATGCAAAGCTTATGCTATTGCAGGCTTACTCTGCCCAAGTAAGATAATGTTTTCCTCAGGTTTCTCATAGACAGCATAGTTGAAAACTTCCCAAGTAATATTAGTAACAATAATAGTAACTTGTGCTATTTCCTTTTCTTTTCCCATTCTGTTTGTTACTTTCACTGGAATATGAAAAGTGCAAGTGAATAACAGTGTGAATGAAACTGTAGAGAAAATTCCATTTCAATTATTTCTCTTTATAATTATTTCAAACCACTGTTAACAATAAGCAGTAATTTAAATGTACTATTTCATAAGTACATCATAAGTTCTAAGTTATGTTCTGACTGTTAACTGTTCATGCTTTGTGTATTTATAAATCTGGGTATGTTGAAATGCATTCAAATATTATAGAACACAATCTTGCCAAGAAAGCTGTAGACAAGTGAAATCATAATTCTATTTTATGTATATACTCAGTGGCTGAAGATACTTGTTTGACTGAAAGACTTGTTCAATAACCAAATATCTGTGTTTTGATTTTGAAGTCTTAAATAATTTCAGTCCAGGTTGCTTCAGAGATCATGGTTTCCTCTCTCCAGCTTCTTACAAATGATGCACTTGTTATTTCAGAGGCCCTGAAGCTTTAAAGAGGCAATCTCTTACTTTTATCACCTAAATAAGTATCGTGATACACTTTTCATTCATTTTTTGCTGCTTCCCTTATTAATCATATCATTAGTATAACTAATTATACCATTAGTTTTTAATCTGTATAGTGATATTTATGATTTTGAAGGCTTCTCCTCATGTCTAAAGATAAAAGTTGAGTTGGTAAATGGTCAGTTATAATCTCAGGACCAGACCTTTAGTTTTGGTGTACATTCAGCAAATCTTAATCCTATCTTTTTGATTTGTCCAAATGTCTATGCAACCATGCTGCTTTCGCTGTATTTAATACAGAATGTTTCTATAGAGGTATATGGCCAGAGTTTCACAAAGTAATGGTGCATTTTATTAACACCATTTTATGTTTATCTGATGTGCATTTCTTATTTTAGAGAAGGTGAACGTACTAGCATTAAAACAGACTTTCTCTTCTTTGCCTAGGAATTTTTGCATTCAAGTGCTCAAGAGCTGAAGAGATATTTAATTTGCTGCAAGATCTGATGCAGTGTAATAGTATCAGTGTGGTGGAGGAGCCTGTTGTCATTACAAGGAATGCAGCTGAACTGGAACCGCCCCGGATTCCCCAGACACCCGATAGTGAGACCCTCTTACAAACTGGAAGAGATAGGGCCTGTGTTATTCTTTACTCTAGACAAGGGCATTTCTTCTTGGTCAGAATATTTTGTTTTGATAGGAGTTTGAATATTTGTCAGGAGTGAAACTGTTCTTTAAACATGTGCCAAACATTTAGTCCCTACTTTATATAAAATGTTATAGGGATTATTTGACCCTGTTTCGGGTCAGTGTTGAGTTGCTCATTCTTTTCATTGCAAACTCACAGTTGAAGCCATCATGTCAATCCACATTTATAATGCAGTTGTAATCTATTTATAGTATTGAGCATTTGTGACTTACGCAAGAGAGTCATTGCCTTGTTTCCACATACATTTTCTTTGAACTGGAGCTACTTGTAGGGCTCAGCACATTTGCAACAGTTGTACTAACCTGTTTCATCTCTGGGTAGATACTGTTAATTACTTAATCACCCAATCTCATAAAATTCATTCATGTGTTTTGCTTATTGTAATGTTTTAAGTTTGATGTGGGCCTCTTGCTTTGTTTCTAAGACAACCGAACACAATTATCAGACATATTTTAAGTTTCCAATAAAATATCACCAAAACTACTATGGAAAGTATACATGCGAAGTAGAAAGAGTATTATTTGATTTGGTTATCTTTGCTTTATTTTGCAGTTAGATTTGGAGTAAGTACTTTAGCTTAGTTTTTGTAAGTTCTGTTTTGTCTTATTGCAATAGAAAACATCAAACAATCTGGGTCCATTGGCCTATTAGCAAAGCATTTGCGGTATTTTTGGTAAATGTAAATCGTTTTGTGTAAAGCTAATTGTGCTTCCATTTCTTCATTTTTTTGAATATATAGTCCCAGGCTTTCCTAATGGGTTCCACAACTTCCCTATGGACCCCTCATCTTGCCCTGCCGCCTGCCATGCCCCCATGAGTAGTCTAAGGCATTCTTCCATTGGGGAGGATGCCACGCATGCTCTTATTATCCCTGATGGGCAAGTAAGTATTGCGTGTGAAATAGAACACTGCACCGATTAATACTAACCATGCCAATTAATTTTAACTATGTCAGTTAACGTTATAGAAAAATAGGCACCTATTCTTTTTTTTTTTGTACTTATGCAGTGCTAAGTTTCTAACTTTGTTTTTCAGGAAAACTTGCCTATTGAAAAGATGTATTCAACCCTAGTTATGAGAAAGTCACAGTAACAATACTCATTGCACAAAGTATTAATCATTTTACCTCCATCCACCCTCCAATAAAAAAAGACTAGGGAGTAATTTTAATATTTATTATATTATTCTAGCAAACCTATGTTAAACAAGGTGGGGAATGCATGCAAAGTATGGCTT